>CM058044.1:6550479-6744328 GCA_030169165.1 Centaurea solstitialis | reverse complement strand
TTTTTTGAAGAGGATCAAGACTTTGTAAAAGATTGTTGGCCCCAAAAAATCAAACAATAAGAGGATTTAGGAGAAGAAATTAAAGACAAATGCAAAGTTCTTGTTTTTATTATTGAGAGTCCCAAATACCTACAAGAACAACAAACACATTTCTTTCTCTAAAAGCTCTCATTGAAAATAAATTTTACTTTCTTCAACCCCAAAACCCCTTTATTTGGGGCCCAATACAAAAGCCAAGCCCAAGCCCAATAGCTAAACAAAGTTAAACATAATTAAACCTTTCAAAACTTACTTTATAAAAAATTTTTACAAATTTGGACAATTTGGTCCCAACAAAGATCCCAAAAAAAAACTTTAAGTTTTAAAAAAGCCCTTTTTTATGCACTAAGCAAGAATAAAAAGTAGAAGATAGAAAGAAGAAAGGATAGGGGTATAGAAGATGGACCAAAGGTTCGTGTTTGAAGAACACACTATGTTCATATTTATACCCCATGCATTAAATGCATGTCACCTCTAACTTTACACTTGTCATGTAAAGATTGGGTTTGGTGTACTATTGTACCATAAAATATTACCCATGCTTGGTAGGGTCATGAACTATGGTAAATAGTTGCCTTATGGTTGACAAGTAAGGAGGGAACAGTAAAGAGACATCCCTTTTGTACTTTTGTCAGAAAGGCAAATCAAATCCTTTATGTGCATATAAGACAAGAAGACAAATCTGGTATTCTTAAAGTACAAGTCACTGATCAGGCCTTAGAATCGCTGATCCTTGGGAAGGATCAGGGAGGCACTGTGGCTTGTCTTTATCGAACGTCATGTATGAGTAGTCAGCTAGCTGTCAGTGATTTCAACTTCAGATCATTAGCATCGCTGACTCTATCATCAGCTTACATCAATAGATGGTGCTGATGGTTTTCCTAGAGACATGACTATTTGTCTTCAGAGAATACATTAGCAGTTATCAGCTATCGCTGTCACTGAAAGGAGTCAGTGACAAGCTATCGCTGATATCATTTATGAACCATGCTTAGCAATATGGATCTTTAGCGAACAGACTCGCTGTAGTTCCTTAAGCATCTATATTTTGCTAAGTATTCTGCAATGAAAGATAAAGGATCATTGATATTTCATAAAGTCTTAGGAAGACTGGATCACCAATCTCCCCCTAAATATCAATGATAAGACAACAGGGAGGTTGTCTTTTTCTAGTAACTCAGAATTCATTCTAAGTCTAGAATCAACAGTTAGGAAATAAAACATGTTAAAGGTACTTGTTCTATTTAACTGTTAGAAGAAAGATCTTTTCCAGTGATGAGTATCAGGGATAGAGAAACACTTGTATTTCATTTCATTTCATAGTAAGAGTTACAATACATAAAGAAATAAGATTACAAGTCACTGAAAGAAACAACAAATAATTACATAGATCAAACTAGTCTATACAAATTAAACTAGTCTAGAGGCTCTTCAGCAATCAAACACTGATCCATGTTTTCTTCTTCATCGTCTTCTCTTTCTCAGCTAGTCTTGGAAGCAAAGTCGTGAACTTCGCTGACAGATGTGAAAGAGGCATCCATCTAGACGATGAATGGGAGAGAGCAGGAGGTACATACAAAGTTGCTGATCAAACTTCTTCAGCGAAGCTTTGCATTGTACTTTCTAGCGATTCTTCTCTTCCTTGGAGAGTCTTCTCAGTGAAGACGGGAAAGAGGCATTCAACCAGCAGAAGATTGTTGGGTTTTTGTGGGTATCCTCGGATCAAACTGACTCGAGGATTATCTCAGATCTATCGAACCTCGCTGGTTTGATAAATCACACAGGTTAATCAAACTGATAAAACCTACGCGATCAAAAACACGCTGTTTTTGATCTTATTCGTGCGGAAGCGATAAAAGCTAAAACCCATTAGAGCCTAATTGATCTTTAATCGTTTATAGTTCTAAACCTAATAGATTAGGTCAATTTACCTGGATTGCTTGACGATAGTCCACCGGTGATCGACCAACGAACGTCCTTCTAGTTGAACTGTATGAAAACCCGAACAACCGAAACTGGAACCCGACCTGGGGGGTGATCGGCGCCGATGGAGAGAGAGGGAGAGAGAGGAAAACTAAAACTGACTTTCTTAGCTGATAGCTTAGATTTTTCCTTAACCCATAAGCCTTTATTTATATGGAGGAAAAATACAGTTTGTATAAGATTCAGTTTCCTTTTATAATTATCTCTAATCCTTTTTCCTTTTTAAATTAGCTGGAAAAGAATTTGCATACGATAATTATGATTATATATATTTATCTAATATATATAAAAACCTTATTAATTAATTATTATATATTTATTTATCTAATAAATATATAATAACCCTCCAACTTTGGTAATTCTGACTGTAATTACCCAATGGATTTATAATACACTATTATAAATCCTAACTCTCCATTTCGGGGTTTCATCTAACTTGTTCGACTTATAGGTCCTCACAGGTGTGACCCTCAAGTGTCTCGTAACATTGGATATATAATCACTTGGTTTGTCAACTCTGCACATAATTCCTAACAGACTCCCACTTGTGCAAGTTGGCAACACCACCTTTGACTATACTGACCTAAGGAGGCCCCTAGACAGGCACTTAGGCTGACCAGGTTACAAGAACTCTTATACCCAGACTGGTGATATAAACATTCCGTGAGGAATTGGTATCTATGAAACTACTGTTCATTGATTGGGTACATCTTGGCTTTTCCCTTTGCATCGCGATATTTCATCTGTGAGTATGAGCTTGGAAAGTGTCAACTCTAAATACTCAAGATTCTGTTTTCTTGATTATCTGACTTTCACTGATAGGTAAACGACAAAGAACTAATCAGTTCGTTTGGGCATGGCCATGCACTTCATCAGTATACTTAGTCAGTCAAGATGGGCCCAGAAATATCTCTCTTCTAAGAAGAGGTGCAAATCCCATCTTGCATATCTGCCTTTAACACCACGGCTTCCGCTGAATCTAGTTACACCCTTTATAGCCACCCTGTTACGGCGTAGCGGTTGAGTGCACTAAGAATTCAGTAGTCCTCATGATATCAAATCAGATACCTCAGGTGATAGGGACAACCACTGTGAGATTTACTTATGATTGTTTCCAAGAAGTAATCTCAACCGCGGATCACGTCCGATATTTGCTACTCTATCAAATATCTGTGCAACTTTTAGTCTACAACACTTGTAGCTGTTATTCAGCAACTGATCATAACTACCTAAAAGTTCACAATGACTTTAACGCCTTATCATGCTCCCACAATGATAAGTTGTCACGGACAGATTTTGAATGAAAAATCGGAGACTGATTTCATTCCTGGATATATTAAAACATGCAAAATGTGAAAGTAATAAAGAAATCAATCTTGTATAGTCCATATTACACGCTGTAATAATAACGAGATTGAATGTCTTTTCTTTAATAACTTTCATAATGTCTATTTTACGTTTGTTAAATATTGGTCTAAAATGAAGTATCACCTATCTTCAGTTTAAACCCTTTGATTAAAGTTTACCATTTTAATCAAAGTGATAACCAAAATACAAGTCTGTTTATATGATCTACTTGTATCTGCTAATTATTGTTATGCAAACACCTTATAAAAACAATAACTAGACTTTTATCATATTCCATGAACTCGGAGACCTGGACTAACTTCCAGTTCCTGAATATGTAAGACTGCAACTTTCCTTAGTTGCTGTGTAGATGAATGATCTCTACCTGAAATCCGATTCCTTTTGCAATCCTGACAAATCTACTGGAATCCTATATTTTAATCCAACACTTTAATTATTGATTTTTGAAGTCAGTCATGACCTTTGTTTCAAGGGTTTTGAAACCTTTATCCTTTTGATTAAAAGGGTAAATTACATCTTATGAATTCTTATCCTACCTGGATTATGAATTCCGAGATATATCAATAATTGCATCTTTTATTCTTTATCTCAGAATAGATAGAGAATAAATTGGGCTCCCACTTGCTTATATAAACTAACTATTACTCAAAATTTTATTATTGACTTAGTCAAAACTTTGATTAGTCAATTCTAATTTTAAGTAATGAACTTTGAGAATTTCCTTTTATGAAACTTAACTGGATTTGGTCAAATACTAATTCCAGATCTTGGAATCTTTCTGGTTTCATAAATACTGTTATTAACGCTATCTGAGTTAATGTTTTAAATTCTCTAAGTAAAACATTTGAATAAAACTTGATCAAATTTGATTAGTTGATTCTGAGAATTTCTTTTATAAAACTTAACTGGATTTGATTAAATCCTGATTCCAGAACTTGGAATCTTTCTAGTTTTACAAATGCTGTTATTAACGCTATCTGAGTTAATATTCTAAATTCTCCCTTTTGATCACTAAACTATTATTCATAAATGTTTTATTCTCAAAACACATTCCTATAGAATCTCGTGTGTTTTTGATAGTTTTTATACAAATTACTTCAATTTTATAGGCAATAACTAGGATCATACAAATACTAAGCACAATCAGATATTTCAATGTCAAGACAATAACTTTTGAAAATAAAACCATTGAATTATAAAATATAATTATTCAAACATTGTTTAAAACATAAATCCCCAAAAACAACTGTTTAGAAATTATAAATTCAAAATGTCTTGACTTAAATCATCTTGTACTTTGATTCTCAGCAACCTCTGGGCATTTCACTTCTGACCTCCTGCAATAATCATTTTGCTCTAGGTATCAGTATACTTGTAAATCAACAAGTAAGAAGTGACAAGTCAAAGCAATCATAAATTTTCTGAGGTTTACATACCTGCTTCATGACGCTTAGGGCAGTTTTGCCTCCAATGACCGATCTCATTGCATATGAAGCAGCGATTCTCGGTCCTAGCTTTGTTTGGCTTAACCTTCTTGCCCTTGCCCTTGCCTTTGCCTTTCTTGGGTGCACTCTGGATGGCCTGGACTGGTCCTTTTCCTTTACTGGTGCTAGCTTGCCCATTCTTCTTTTTAACCCCTCCGTCTTTCACCATCAAGACGTCCTTGGTCTTGTTCTTGTTCCCCATATTCAGTTCAGCTGTCTTTAGCATGGAGTGCAACTCAGCTATAGTTTTCTCCATGTTATTCATATTGTAATTGACTACGAAGGGCCTGTAGTCTTCTGACAGTGAATTGAGTATGGTGTCTGTTGCTAGCTGCAACGGAACAGGATGACCAAGCCTCTCCAGATGATCTAAGTGCCGTTTCATTTTCATGACATGGTCACTTACTGATGTCCCTCTTACCATCTTGCACTCATTGAATGCTTTGGTGGCATCGTAGCGTTCTGTACGAGCCTGAGTCTGAAACATGTCCCTCAGCTGGCGGATCATGTCGTAAGCATTTGTATTTATGAGCCCTGCTTGCAGATCTGGGCTCATGGTTGCTAGCATCAGACAGGCGACATCAAGGAGATCATCCGAGTGCTTCTTGTGGGCATTTCTGGCAGCAGCCGGAGCGTTTGCCGGAGGTGCCTCCCCAAGTGGCTCTTCAAGCACATACCACTTTCTCTCATGTCTGAGCACAATCATCAGATTGCGCTCCCAGTCGAGAAAGTTAGGGCCGGTCAGTTTATCCTTCTCTAGGATAGATCGGAGGGAAAGATTATTAGTGCTGGTAACAGTGCTTGCCATCTACACAAGATAAAACTTTTGGTCTTAGCAACTGTAAATAGATAAATTTCCAATAAAATATCAATAAACCCTTAAATGATCAATTTATTGGACTAGGATCCTTATTTCATACGTCCTGATGTGCGTAATGTTCTTGCTCCACCAGACTCGTATTTATTTCGGTAGGTAAGGACTTTTACCAATCATATCTAACTGACATGACTCCTAGATCTTTTCGGGACCATGGCAACTACCTGTGCATGTTTTAGTCCCTCTTAGTGCTTTTTGGCCCGGTACCACCCGGTGAACTTTATAGTACCAAAACAGATCTCACCATTTTGGGGACCTGATCACTATACTCTGGCCGGTACCACCCGGAGATAATTCGCAGAGTTATGTAACCCCTTCAGCTTCAGTTTGAACACAGACGTTGAATGTGTGATCACTTACAACGCCTATGTACTTTACGCCGAAGGTGCCCCTAGATGGGTTGCACTACTGATCTATGATTTTCGGGGTTTTGAAAAACTTTATTTTCAGGCTTTTGAAAAACTGATTGTTACAAAGGCTACTTATGTTTTAAACTAACTGTTTCAAACATACACGTAATTTTAAAACTAACTGTTCTAAAATTACTTGCTAATTAAAACTAACTGTTTTAACAGCACACCTAGTTGATTAAAACTAACTGTTTTTGTCAACTTGCCTTTTATGTATAACAATCACCTATAGGTTTTTAAATCAAAACTATTGTTTTGAAAAGTTTAACGAAACTAAAACCTATATTCCTTTTGTGATATAAACTAGTTTTAAAGTAACAACTCTATTTAAAACTATTAACATGCAAGATATCACAAATAATTAATCAACCATGCAATTAAACAATAATTAATCACATAGTACCTAATTATAGTTTTTGCCAACGTATCCTAGGGACCAATAATGACCTATCTTACTAAAAGCTTCAAAACTCACGTAGCTCCCACTGGCCTCGCCATGTTTGTTAGAACTTCCGGTAGGATGAAGAATTTTAGTAGCTCCCACTGGCCTCGTCATCCCGAAAGAAGAAAGAAAAAATTTTCTATCCTAAGGTCATTATTACATAAGGGGTTGCAAATGGCACGCAGGCCTCCCCGTAAATATGTCAAGGGTCTAAGTTGGCAAAACACTATAATAGATATAGATACAAACTCAAACTGAGATGCATATATAGAACTCAAGCAATCACGCAATTAAATATGCAATACAATAAAAGCAATATTACAATTACGAGAAATAAACTTGGATCCGTTAAAATTATCTTGTCTCAAATATCGTAAAACTTGGTTTTATAACTGATTCGAAAAACAAACTGTTTTATGAACCCAAATGTTTTAGGTTGGAAAAATGGTTTTTACTTGGAATTGAGGTTTATTGATCCAATTTTATAATACTGGCCCTTAGTGTTTTAATTAAATAGTAAAAACATAAATTAGGCCTATTTAACAAACCGGTGAAAAATTTATAAAATTGCTTATCAAACCGGATAATTTAGTCCAACTGGTTAAAACAAATTTTATTTGATAAATAAATTCAGATAAAACTTAAAACCAAAACGGACCCTTATTGGGCCATAACTTGGTCCAAAGAACTGGGCTTTTGGGCCTGATAACTGAACTAGGCCCAAAAACGGAAAAACCCTAGGTACAATCCGCGGTCAAGAACCGCCGCCTACCACTATCGTCTTGGTGGCTCGATGATGGCTTTGGTTTTGTTAAACAGTCCGGTCAACACCACTCGCCGCCACCAGCCACCATTCAACCATCGCTACCGATGCCATCAAGATTGGTGGTTTGGTGCGATTCGACTACCGCACGGCCCCACCGTCTTGGCGGTCCTGCTGCATTTGGTTGATTTTCCGCCACCACGACGCTGTGGTGCGGTTGTGGCCACCACCGATCACCGCAAAAGGCTGTCACCACCACGCTGGTGGTGTAGCCGTGGTCTATCCACAATCCGGCGTGGTGCGGGTCTTGATCGAATGCGACACGGCTATCGTGCGATACCGTTGATCACCACCAATACACCGCCACCCACCACCGCGTTTGCGGTTTTCTGGTGGTTTGCGGTGAACCGATCTCGGTTCGCGGTGTAACTCGGCCAAGGCCGAGTAATGCCATACGGCCGCCACCGCCTCTCCTTCCACCAGATTGTGGCTTATGAAGGTGGTGTGGATTTGATTCCAGCCGGTGATCAAAGTATCACCGCCGTTACTCGGCGATTGAACAATTATCACCACCGCCTTGGCGTGGCCTTAGGGCAGCCGGCGGTTGGCCTTCATGGCTAGATTTGATGACAACGGCCAAAGCCGCTGCCACCAAGGTCGTTGATTTCGGCCACCATCACCACCGCACACCGCCTGCCACTAAGCTGGTGGTTTGGTTTGGTAGTCACGAGATCGCCGCCACCACCTCTCTGGTGGTTTGGCTAGGCGTCCGTCGCCCCCTTGATGCGGTTTGGCCGGTGACTGGTTGTTTTCCGGCGAATTGAATAAAACCCACTATCACCGCCTACCGGCGGCGATTACAACCCACGTCTCCACCACTGTGGTGTGTTCGGTTCGGTCACAGTAGCCAGAAGCCGCCACCGCCATGCGCGGTGCGGCCATCGATCGTGCGAGCAGCAACAGCCGCCGCCGATACCACCAGGCTGGTGGTTTTGGCCGGTGTTTGGGTCGACAACCAACGCCGGCGATCGGCCTGGTGGCCTAGGCATCGCCGATCATCAATTAGGGTTTACACGATAAAGACAATAACGATACAATCGAATTTTCATCTGGAAAAAATCAAATTTTTAAAGAACTAGATACACAAGAGATAGATTTTAACGGATCACATAACCAGGTAAACTGATATGAACAGATAAAAAAACTAAAACGATTAGTAACAATGGCTCTGATACCACTGTTGGGTTTTTGTGGGTATCCTCGGATCAAACTGACTCGAGGATTATCTCAGATCTATCGAACCTCGCTGGTTTGATAAATCACACAGGTTAATCAAACTGATAAAACCTACGCGATCAAAAACACGCTGTTTTTGATCTTATTCGTGCGGAAGCGATAAAAGCTAAAACCCATTAGAGCCTAATTGATCTTTAATCGTTTATAGTTCTAAACCTAATAGATTAGGTCAATTTACCTGGATTGCTTGACGATAGTCCACCGGTGATCGACCAACGAACGTCCTTCTAGTTGAACTGTATGAAAACCCGAACAACCGAAACTGGAACCCGACCTGGGGGGTGATCGGCGCCGATGGAGAGGGAGGGAGAGAGAGGAAAACTAAAACTGACTTTCTTAGCTGATAGCTTAGATTTTTCCTTAACCCATAAGCCTTTATTTATATGGAGGAAAAATACAGTTTGTATAAGATTCAGTTTCCTTTTATAATTATCTCTAATCCTTTTTCCTTTTTAAATTAGCTGGAAAAGAATTTGCATACGATAATTATGATTATATATATTTATCTAATATATATAAAAACCTTATTAATTAATTATTATATATTTATTTATCTAATAAATATATAATATCCTAATTAATTAATAACCCTCCAACTTTGGTAATTCTGACTGTAATTAGCCAATGGATTTATAATACACTATTATAAATCCTAACTCTCCATTTCGGGGTTTCATCTAACTTGTTCGACTTATAGGTCCTCACAGGTGTGACCCTCAAGTGTCTCGTAACATTGGATATATAATCACTTGGTTTGTCAACTCTGCACATAATTCCTAACAAAGATAACTTCCACAGCTGAGCTTGAAAGAAGGTATTCAACCAGGAGATGACCAGAAGATATTCATCCCTGAGTTGAATACAGATCTTGAATGAGAAAGGATCTGTCAGATGAAAGAAACATCAGCAATCACAATCAGGTTCTGATTCTGATCGCTGATGTTTCTCCCCCTCAGTAGGTGCACATCCGGGAAACAGGATGTCTTTGCAATGATGCAAAGCCTACACATCAAAAGACGACTTGCAGGTTTTCTCCCCCTGAGATGAAAACCTATTTCCTCCTGAGACTTGGGTTCAAAATTTTGAACCAAGGAGGAGGTAGGGGAGGAGAAAGGAACCTTTTTCGTTAGAAGAAGGTATCCTGCAAGTGATAGGGGAAGGGGAAGGGAAACATCCCTTTTAGAAGAAGGTATCCTGCAAGATTTCTTCCCCTCAGATACAGCACCTGGTGCTGTAGATGGGAGGTAGGATCCTTCTTCCTTGGTCTAGCCGAGATGATTTCCAGAAGAGTGTAGAACATGGCTGCAGAAAGTTGAGGACAGCTAAGAATGCGAGACGTGGCGAAGACTAGTCAGTAAAGGCGGCTATGAGTGTGGTCCCCCCTTTAATTCAATGTCCTCCCGTGAATCGCGCCTAGTCATCCGCCGTGGACCTGACGTGGCGCCTAGTCATCCGCCACATGTCGCGCTCTTGGTTGTCCTCACGTTCACAACCAAAAAGTGGTTCACATTTGAACCTGCCCCTATATATATATAGAGAGAGAGAGAGGGGGGGAGAAGGTTCATGCGAGAAGCATATCAATTTAAGAGAATGTAAGAAGCAATCTCAGCTAGGGGTGAGCAAAAAAACCGAAACCTGAAAACCCGACCCGATCCGACCCGAAAAAAAACCCGAAAAAACCCGACCCCGAAAAAACCCGAACCCGAATTCCCCGAAAACCAAAATCCCCGAGGGTTGATCGGGGTCGGGTCGGATGTGAAAATCTGTGCCCCGAAACCCGAACCCGAAACCCGATTTTTTTAATGTTTTTTAAATATATTTTGTGTATTTATAAAACAACCCTTAATGTATCATTATTTTTTTAAATATGGAAGCAAATGTATCTGTTTGAAATGCTTCTAAAGTTATAATAGACTTAAATTAGAGTCTAAATCAATTCATCAAAAATACGGCTTTTCTCTCTCTATCTCTCTCTCTCATTGCTTCATCGGTGCTCTCACCACCATCAACTTTTAGATGTTGATTTTAATGTTGGTATTTGTTATTTTTCGTTTGTTGGTATCTTAGTTTGTTACTTTTAAATGTTTATTTTTACTTTGAAACTTGAAAGTGTAACAAGGAAAAAAAGTCAAAATAAAATCGGGTGCCCCGAAAACCCGCCCCGAAATCCCCGAAACCCGAAATCCTAGAAACCCGAAAACCCCGACCCCCGAAAAGTCGGGTATCGGGGCCTCCATTTGCCCCCCGAAACCCGAAAACCCGAAACTCGAAATCCCCAAAACCCGAAAAAACCCGTCCGATGCTCACCCCTAATCTCAGCCACTCATCTTCGGTTACAGTGAACATGATCAAAGCCACATTTATTGACCGGATGAGTGGTTGAGATTGCTTCTCAAGTTCTCTTAAAAAATTATGTTTCTCATTTGAACCTTTCTCTCTCTCTTTCTATATATATATATATATATCATTTTAATATACTAGAAATTAATTCAAAATAAAATAAATTATTAATTATTAAATGATGAAATTAATATATTAAAAATGAATTAAACACATTTATTTAATTGGATCTTTTCACCATCACCAATGTCCAATATCTCCAAAACACAAAATAATTTTAGAACCTCCAATCCATAATGTACAACTCACTAAAGCACCACACTTTTGTACTTTTACAACAATACCCTTGGTTTTCAAATGTTCTAAATTAAAGTGATAAATAGTGGGAAGAAGAAAAAAAGAATGTTGATTATTATTAAATCTTTTTTATATTCATTTCTTACCATCCAGAAAATCCTTTTACTTCAATCCAGCTCATTCTGGATGGGTTTTCTTGATGGAAGGCATGTCAACTTACTTTTATGATTTTATCATTTTCTCTAAACAATCTCTATTTAACATCATATCAAACACTTAAAAGCATCTTTAACACCACCTATTCTACAATAACCTAAACACCAAACTAAACCCGAATTCCATAGTTCTTGGACCATCATGAACATTTAAATTAAACTCAAATTTCACAATTTTTGAAACCAACATTTCTACAGCTCTTACAAAAGCATAATGCATTTACCAATGTCCTATAATCAATTAAACCTAAAATAAAATAGGTTTGAACCTTAAAAACACAAATAGAAGTTGATGTTGCTAATTTGATCTTAGAAAGTGGAAAGTTGAAACTTAACAAAATGGATACCCACAATTAATATTACTTTAATTTCATAAATACCTAGTTTTAGAGAATCAAGTGAATCAAGTTATTTTAGGAGCAAAAATAAATCAACTACCCGGAACCAAAAAACTAAAGCCTAAAATCAATTATACCAATAATCCAAGTAATAACATTTCTTTGAGGTATTTTATCAAACATGTTATGAGCACCACCTTAACTTTGTTGTTTCTCTAACAACTCTCAAGAACACATTCATAAAAAGAAATCAAAATAGTAAGTCAAGAAGAAGACGATAGATTCTGAAAATAACTTAACTCAAATTTGCTAACCTTGGCTGGAGACTTGGGATTCGTTTTCGTTGAATCAAGAAGAAAAATAAAGAGAAAAGTAGAAGAAGTCGAAGCCAGAAGAAAAAGAAAAGTAAAACAGAAAAAGCCAAACCAAGATGAAAAAAGAAGTTGAATAGGGTTAGTTTTACTCATTGATTAACAAAATCCTTGTTATTCAGAGCAGATCGGCTTTGATGTCAAAGCATTTTACTTCATTGAAGCATATCAGAATCCTTTTATCGATTGAAGTTTAATATTGCCATCGAGTTTTACAAAATGGAGATTTTTTACGGCGAGTTTTATGTGAAGGGAGAGATAGAGGATTTTGACATCAAGTAGAAAGAAGCAAGAGGTGTAGATGATTGTTAACTAGAAAGGAGGAGATGTACTACCAAATCTTCTATTCCCCCAATTTTGGGGTATGGATTGTAGTCCCTTCTATTGGCATGATTTGCCAATTCATTTGAGAAGGAATTGGCAAATCCACATGTTGGTTACCATTTTTGTGTTTGGGTTACTGATCTATACTCAAAGATGCTTAATTAGATTATAAACAGCGGAAGCAATAAAGATATAATAAGCATAAGATAGTATATTGTGATGAACAACAAATTGATAAAGTAATAAAGCTAGAATAATCAAATAGTTTACTCAAATCTGTTGTTATATTGAAGATGATGAAAAAAACACCAAAAACACACAGTACTACGTGTAAAAATCTATCTCAAATTAAGCACACATGAAAAAGCACTATTAAAAATCCACACAATGCAAATGAACAAACTAGTATTTATACTAGTTGCAACTACACTAGGACAAATAAGATAATGACACTTGGCAGCATCAAATCTTCAAGATATGCTCCTTGGAAGTTAGTTGTAACCGTCTCATATGAGATGTACGTAATCAGTTTGTCTTTGTAGAAAATGGTGAAGGTGGAATCACAGGTCATATGTCGCAGACCTTTTGAGAGTTCCCACAGAGCCTCTGTAAGCTTTAGCCTTAGCCGCTTCCGGAGGCCTCTGTCAGAGTACCTTCTAACGATTTCTAATGATGCATTTTCTTGTGTATTCCGAAGAGGGGATCTGTCAACTTTATACTAAGCTAATTTTCAATACTTCAAACCTATACATAATTGGAGGTAACACCACAAGTGATGGAATTAATGGAATTGAATTCCATTTCTTAAGCAACCAACTAACATGAAGGAATTTGGTTAATAGAATTGACCATTCAAAATCCACCAAATTCCGGCGGATTCCGACGAACCAAATGCTCCCTTAGTAGTTGTTAAGGAATGGTGAGTTCCTTCATTTGTGGAATTGATGGAGTTCAAAGATTCCTTTGTCGAAAAGAATGAACCAAACAAGTGAATGGAATCTGGTCAATATAATTCAACATTTCAATTTCATCAAATTCCTTCAGAATATGCGAACCAAATGTCACCTAAGTTGTTTTTGAAGTGTTTGAATTATCATATCTTCTTATTGGAAAAGCTAACAAGGAGTTTTTTAGGAAGCCAAAATTTTTTGACTTCTTGTGTGCTTTTTTTAGTATGAGGCGGTGGTTGATCCGGTTTTTTTTTATACTGGGGGCACCTTTAAAAATAGATTATATGTTTGTAAAGCTACCTGATATACTTCCAGAGATTGCCGTAGGAAGTTTGAGTGCACGTTGTACGCGTCTTATTAGCGAATCAGGTGAGTGGGTTTTACGTGCCTTATATTGTGACATATGTGTATGTTGATGGCCGGGTCGTGGGACGATCCAAAGAGTGGGTAACCACTAGGGCCGGGTCGTGGGACGACCTGAAGAGCGGGAAACCGTTAAGATGTGGTGTTTTATGTGGATGATGTATATACATGTTCAATATATTGTATGTGATTACTTGCTCACTAAGCGGTTGTGCTTACCCCACGTTTACTTTATTTTTTTAGGTGCGAGTTCAAGTGTTGATAAAGGCAAGGCTCCGGCTTGATGATTCCGGCAATGGCATTCCGATAGACATTGATTTCTATTTAGCTATTTATTCTTTATTAAATTTTTAGGGGATTTTTGGGTGATTATTTATTGAACTAAACGAACGGTTTTCCTTGAATATGTTCCTTAGCATAATTTTTTTTTGAAAAAAAAATTGGTTTGAAATATGGGTGTTACAACTTGGTATCAGAGCTAGGACCGGGCCGATGTGCACAACGGGGACGTTGTGTCCGTAAGGGGGGAGAATGTAACAGCTCGTCCCACATCAGCTGGTGAGGGGAATGAAGCACTCCTTATAAGGTATGTTGATACCTCACCTGGTGAGACGCGTTTTGGGTTGTGACCTGGACTGGGCAACTTCAAAGCAAAACCGTGATGAAGTAGGGGTGACCGGTTAGGGCCCTATGTCTCCAAAGCGGACAATATCGAACCACGGTCGCCTGGGCTGTTACAGATGGTATCAGAGCTAGGACCAGGCCGATGTGCACAACGGAGACATTGTGTCCGTAAGGGGGGCAGAGTGTAACAGCTCGTCCCACATCGGCTGGTGAGGGGAACGAAGCACTCCTTATAAGGTGTGTTGATACCTTACCTGGTGAGACGCGTTTTGGGTTGTGACCTGGACTGGGCAACTCCAAAAGCAAAACCGTGAGGGAGTAGGGGTGACCGGTTAGGGCTATGTGTCTCCAAAGAGGACAATATCGAACCACGGTCGCCTGGGCTGTTACAAAGTTTGGATTTTGTTTTGAAAATGAGGCATGATCATTAATCCCATTAAAAATGTTTCGTTAGAGCATGGGTTATTTTCATCTAACTATGACTCCCCCATTTCCCCCTTTTTGTACTTATTATTATTATTTTGATCAAAACTCAAAACCGTAGGGACCAACTTTGTAAATTTTGCATCTTATAATTATTTATATATGTGTGTGTACCAAAAAAGTACGACCATAAGACGAAGGACCAACTTCATATACACATAAACTAGAGGGACAAAGGGCCTAACTCTGACGTGTTCTCCAACCTTTCCACCTCTTCCTATTTGTTTTCATTGTTCTCCCTCTGCCCCTTGATTGTGTTCCCTTCCCCTTGCACCATTTGTCATTTAATTTTAGAGCTCTTTATAAACTTATAATGTGGCTGCCAATAATTTCCACCATAGTTTAAGTTAAATTATAAGTTACTATGCTAGTTTGTTGCTTTAAGCTTGGAGCATTAGAAATGGTATCAAAACTAAACATCCTACCTTTGGGATGGTGGTGTGAACCTTATCAAGCATGAAAAGTTGTAATGGGATTTTATAACCTCTTAAGTGAATTCCATATCACGTTTACTCCAATGGTGATCTTGGCTTTGAAAAAACCTTATGATCATATACTTCCCATTCCAAATAGATTGTTGAACTAATGGACTTAAATATTCCAAGAATGCTTGAGTATACATAATAGAGTCATTACCAGCAAGATCATTGGTATAGTCATTTGCATCTGCTTCTACTTTTGAACATACTTTCCATCCTAAAGATAATTTACATGTGGTTATAGCTCAAATAAAAATCCTAAAGGACAAATAACAGGAGTTATATCTTCTTTGAGACCACCCATAGAGCCTATGCTGATGGAAAACATCCTCAGCTACATGTATTATGAGGAAGATGAAGAACCAGAGTTGGAACCTCTAAGTCTACACCAGCTTTGCTATAAGGAATAAGGATAAGGTTTAAGATAATAATAGTGTAACACAAAGCTCAAGTATTCTCTAATGTTGGGATCAGAAAGGTATTAGACATCAAAAAAGAACACTCTCCCATAAATCCATCAAATATCAATAATATACAATAGATAGCCCATGAATAGATCCATGTCTTTAATAAAAATGACCTCATTAAACTTAATCCATGGTATGTGATCACTTTTTGTGCATATGAAATGTAATAACCGGAATTCAAGAACCATCCATTTCGTTAATTTATACACTTTGGGGTCAAAATGTTGAATTCTTAAAGTTTTGAGGTCAATTGTGAAGTTTATTAAATTGGAAAGGTTATGGGCTTGGGAAATGAATTAGTGAGGCCTTGGGATTTGGGGCCATGGTATATAATGGTAGCTAGGGTAAATTTTGCCATTTTAGGGTAAATTATTTGTGACGTATGTGTGTGTTTTTGGGAATCGATGGCAGAGAGAGAAGAGGCATCATCTTCATCCTTTGATCTTCTTGGGGTAAGTTCTTAATCTATCATTTTAATGTTGCCTTGATAGGTTAAGATACACCTAATAGGAATTGGTCTGGGTAGGTTATGAGGATTTGAACTGCTATGTTTGCAATTACGAAATCCCGACTTTGAACCAGACTTCGACCACCTCGAAATCTGGTAGTCCGAGTCGGATTTTGAGGAGAAAATCCGAGTTGGATAATTGGGAAATCAAGAGTCGGACTTTGGGAAATCCCGAGTCGGACTTTGGGCTTCTTCGGGTCGGACTTCGGGCTTCTTCGGGTCGGACTTCGGGATTCTCCGGGTTGGATTTTGAGATTAATCCGAGTCGGATTTCGGGTAGATCCCGAGTCGGGTTTTGGGAAATTTTGACCCTAGGGTTAGATTTCTAAGGAACCCTCGTGCTAAGTCTGCCTAGGGAGTCTTTTACCTTAAGGGTTTAGCCGTTCCCTAAGAAAGGTTTGTATGTTTTAGATCGGTTGCTGATTCACTAGGCGAGCGTTAGCTTGGTGATCCGAATTTGGAGTTAGGCTCATGTGAGTTTCCTTGCCAAACCATATTGAGAAATTTAAAAATTGTTTGTAAACTGCTTACCTGTGATAAATTGTTTTCTTTTAAACTCACATTATGAGCATGCTTATATTAAATATGTGATTGTTTGATGGTGCGTTGCGTAGTGGACTTAGGGTACCAAGGTTCGGTGCACGTTCCTTGGGAGTGAGATTGTAGCCTGGGGCATGTATTTGACGTGTGACCTTGAAGGGCGATAGCCTGGGACCCAAAATATTTCGAGTGACCCTGAAGGGCATTTAGGGCATGGATTAACTCTATGTGACCCATTGTAATGTCTAAGTCCACAATGCACTACCGGTGATTTATTGTTAGTATTTGGACCAACGGGCCGGCTATGTATCAAACTATTTTTGAGGGAATTCACTATACCTTATGGTCTAACCATCGCTTTCAAACTTTTCTTAAAACACTTTTAGGGAAAGCAGGTGACCCTAGATCTGGTAAGGGTAAAGAGAAGGTGTGCGGGTAGATAGACGGCCTACTTTAGATTAGATACTATCCTAATTATTAGATTATCCCAGCCGTGAAGGTTGTTCCACTGTCACTACTACTTAGATATACCTTACTTTGAATTGATGAATTGGGATTGACACCAAATTATGTTGTTAATGTTATATTTCCGATGCGTTAGATCACTAGGATGTGTTTATATTATGTTTGGGAATCTGGGTTGTTACATGCAACAGTCAAATTCGACAAGGGAAGAAAGTTCGATGTTGTTGCTCGAAACATGAAAAGAACAACGAAGAAGCTGGTCGACTACAAAGGCAAGACTACCTTTTAAATAGCTTTGGGTCTGGGGGTAGAACGCCTCTTCGTGTGTGAACCAAATGAATACTTGAACCACATTGAGTGTGCCCCATCCTATATAGTTAAAAAAAACTCCCAAGGCTAGGCATGATCTACAAAGATGAGGCATTGGAGAAGAAGTTCTTCAAAGTATCAAAAGACTTGAAGTACTTAAACATCACTTTGCAACAGATAGCCAACTCTGCAAGCAAATGCATTCGAACAAAAGAATACCCACTGACCTTGGCAATGACCTGATTAGAAACATTGATGTCGTGATTGACTATAGAAAGCTCATGATGAGATTTTGAAACACCTCCGTTGACTCCTGAGATATAGATTTATAAATATAATATTCTACTTTCTATTTTGTTTTGTGCAATGTAATTACCTTTTAAATAGAAGTGCATTTAACACAGAAAAAATTTCCTCCTCTTGTTTTCCAAATACAAACAAAGTTAGCTTAATCAGATAATGGCTCGACGAACTAGATCCTTTAGAACACCTTTGTACCAAGTTTTGGATTCAACCACGTGATTATTTCTCTCAAGTGTGATCTTCCAATAACATGTCATCTCATCCCAGAAGTAGTTATTGCGTTATACATGGAGCTTCTCCATTGGATAGTGGCTTGATTTTCCAAAGATCTAGGCTATAGATAGAATATCCGTTTATTGATATTGTACATTTTCTACTTTTTCATATTTTACCTTTTGAGTGAATATTGAGATATTTAACATACATTATTGTGGGATATTTAACATACATTATTGTGGGAGTTATTCATGTTCATATTGTAATCTCTGAATGAATACAAGATGATGATTCCAAGAACTTGATGGCAAACTTATTTATATCTTATTTGTTTTCGCCATATTTCCGATATATGATCTATAAATCGAGATATTCGGGAACAAACATCTATTATTTAACTTGTGGTTCAAATGAGAAATAAAACGTGTTGTGTTATTTGTATAAAAAATATTAGTCTCGCTCACGGTTTTTACAAAGGTGAAACTTAAACCAAAAATAAATAGAAGATAGGTTATTAAACATCATGTGAAACCAACATATTTTTCGTGAAACATGTGAGACCAACTTTTACACTTGAAACTTCACAGCAAAAAGCTGTGAAGGTAACCTTCACAACGATATTGTTGCGAAGGTTTATAGATTTTTTTTACCTTCACACTAAATTGGTGTGAAGTTTCAAGTGTAAATGTTTAGTTTGATGGGTCTTACGAAAATATGTTGATCTCTCATGAATCCAACCTAAACATTTATAAAATATTTATGAAAATAAAACCTTTTTTAAATTTTAATAAATTAGATTTTAGGTGCGTGTAGCTTATTAAAAGACATATCTAACTTTGTTGTGTCTAAATTGTAAAAGGATCATTGACAAATTGGCAAAGCACGGAAAAAAAAGCCTTGATTTTCTCCATTTTGTTCCCACAACTAAACATGCTCAATCATTCCTTTTATAATTTTGAAGAAAGAAACTTATAATGGGAGCCTTTTGTTTAAACAAGTATATTAATAAAACAAAGAGAAAATTATTTTTTTACCCAAAAAAAAATCAAAAATAATTAAAATAGCCAAAAAACTGCACCGGTGACCAAAATACCCATCCGACCGCTCTCCGGCGCCGGCAGCCGCTCCACGGCGGTTTCCGGCAAAAATTCATTTGGGCCGCTCCAGGCCCGGCCGCTCGGAGCGGCCCAATCCAGCTATATATATTAATTGCTGCAAATAAACCAACAAGATCTCTTCCAGCCCAATGGTAAGGCGTGGAACTTGTATGACTGATAACACCAAAATTATACATGTTTTGGTGGTGCTTAATTGGTTGAATTTACCCCGTTTATCACTTGATTCTCACCTAATTACTCACGAATTGGTATGTTTGTTACTTTTGAAGGTATTGGAGAACACGGAGCTAAAAAGTGTGGAAAATAGGCGAAATTGTGCGAAAGTTGGAAAAGTACAAAACAGGAAGTTTTAGCGATCGCGAAGTGAAGGTTTTGGCGCCGCCAAGACTGATATTCGAGAAGGTTCTTGCCTTTTATCAACTTAGCGCCGCGAAGATGAAGTTTAGCGCCGCGAAATTGGCATTTGCACTCTCAAGAAGATTCCAGAATTTGCCAAAAATAGAAGGAGTAGGGTTTTTAAGTGTTTCGCGCCGCGAACGCCTACTTGGCGAACGCGAAACAGCTTCCGGACCTTCTTTTAAATACTGTTCTCAGCCTTCAGTTCCATATGCATTCTTAGACAGAAAAATACAGAAAAAGGGTCAGTTGTACCAGTTGGTTAGTGGTTTGGAGGGAGAATCAAGTGTGGAGAGAGGAGACGCTGCGCCGATACGGATACTCGATTAATCATCTGTAGCTGTATGGTCGGTAGAATGTCTGTCTTTATCTATACTTATTCTGTTTTCCTAGCTATGAGTAGTGAGTAGTTTTTTATGTAGTACTTATCGTGGTAGATGAACCATGTGGATATGATTTTATGGTTTTAATGATTATTGATTTGTTTTGGTTAATTGAATGTGGTTTTATGATTCCAATTTGATTCCTGCTATTTCGTGTGTTTGAACTCGTTGGTTGGGTTTGCTTTTGGACCAAAAAAGTAGACTCCATTGGGTTAATCAACCTCTCTTGACTTATCCTTCGAGACCTCGGAGAATTAGGTTAAGTGGTTTCTTGGATCGAGAGAAACTAGATTGTAAAACACCGGTTAGTTGAGATAGGATTGGGTGACTGATATTTAGGTTGTCTGACAATCAGCCTAGGTATTGGGACTAGGAGGACCATTCTAGTTGACAATCATATTATCTGCATGTTAGGGTGTCCCAGACTTAAATCCTTACAATAGCCAAATCAATCATACTTTTATGTAACTTAATTATCCACTTGGGGATTCACTATGCCATGATAAGTGCTACTGTTTTCTTTATTATTGCTAAATCAGTTTTTATTCTGCTTTCTAGTTCTTTAGTTGTTAATTTAGTTTTCAAATCATTTTCTCAAAAACCCCCCATAGCCTTAGATTAATTAAACTAATAGGATTACCAGTCTGTTACTTGACCGTTCCCAGTGGTAGATACGATACCTGGACTTTCCTACGCTATATTGCTATCGATCAGGTACGCTTGCCTGTGAATGTGGTAATAGGTGGTTAGGCATTAGAGGTTAAAACTTGTTACACTTTTTATAGTTAATATTTACCGCATCAAGTTTTTTGGCGCCGTTGCCGGGGAACGGTAGTATTTAGACTTTTGATCTTTCATAGTTTTGTTAATCGATCCTTGTGAGGGATTACATCCCTTGCAAGTTTTTGCTTTTTAGTTTTTCTTTATTTATTATAATTATTATTATCTCTTTGTTTCCCGCAAGTTGCCCGTAACTGTTTGTTGTGGTTTCAGTCACGGCAAATTTGTTAGAGTCATTTGAGGAACCGGAGAGGGAATTCAGAAAAAGAAACAAAAAGACGAGAGCCAACAAAGTTCGCCCGAGAGCTTTGATTTTTGAGATGGGAGAAGAAGCACCGATGTGGACCGCCAGGAGGGCCGCTCCAACTGTTCCCACGAATCCGATCACGAAGCCGAATCTAAACAAGGAAATCCCGGGGAAGCTCCTTCACATGATCAAGGACCTTACCTTCAACGGGAAAAACGATAGCAATCCTATCGTGCATTTGGAGAACTTCGTGGATATCTGTGATCTGTTCAAAACCGAGGAAGGCCGAGATGATGCGATTCGTCTCCGAGTCTTTCCTCTCACACTCGCCGGAGAAGCTAGAGCTTGGCTGCGTTCGTTAGAGCCAAGCTCGATCACTACTTGGGAAGGACTGCGTTCCAATTTCCTTTCCCGATTTTTTCCACCATCTAAGATCGACAAGTTGAAAGCCGACATCCGATCCTTCCAACAAGATGACGGGGAGACCATATCCGAAGCATGGGAGCATTTCAAACACCTTCTAAATTCATGCCCGAGTCACGGATTGACTAAGAGCGAACAAGTCCAAACTTTCTACAGTGGGCTTGCTTACTCTTCACGTGCTACATTAGATTCATCTGCTGGAGGTGTCTTCATGTATAAAACGCCCACGGAAGGTTATAAGCTCCTCGAAGACAAGCGCTTACAAATTCCAAGAATGGCCGGGAAAATCTCAACCGATTTTGATCCATCGGATGAAATAGCTGCTGTGAAAAACCAACAGGTAAAATTTGAACGAAAAATAGATGAACTAATTAAATCTGTTCATGCTTTGCAGGTTGGATGCGAGGAGTGCAAGGGTCCACATTTGACTAAGGATTGTCCGAATCGCCCGATGATGACACCGGAGGAAGTTAATTATCTTAACCGGGGCGATTACCAAGGGAGGTGGAACAACAACCGTAACTTCAATCCACGACCTCCCGGATTCTTTGCACCAAATCAACCGAACCAACGCACGGAGGGAGAGCCACGCATTTCTATCGAGGACCGACTCATCCAGTTCATGGACGCGCAAAAGAAAATCAATGATGAGGTAGGGTCATATTTGCGTAACCATCAGAGCATAATTCAAAATTTGGAATTGCAGGTTGGACGCATTGCTCAAACATTAGCCGAGAGGACCCAAGGAGAACTTCCGACGCAAACCCAAGTCAATCCAAAGGTGGAAAACGCAAAGCCGATGCTCATGATGGCCGGAACGAAGTCAAAGAAGGCGTGGACAGATATTTACAACAAAAAGTACGTGGATAGCGACAGTGAAAGTGAGCCCGACTATGCCACGGATTACGATTCGGAGGGGTTCACAATCTCGTTCGAGCATCTTAAGCTTAATGATTCGGACACATCAAGTGATGACGAGAACGAGGATGAGGATGGAAAGCAAGGTGGATACGCGGAGTTCGTGATACCAAAGAAAGAAAAGAAAGGAAAAGAGAAGGAGAAAGAGAAACCGGACAAGGAAGAGCTCATCTATATCGCACCAATCAAGCATGACCCGGGAAGTTACAGTTTACCTATTTCTTGTTCTAAATACAAAGGTCTTGCTTTAATTGATTCAGGTGCCGCACTTAACATGATGCCTTCTTGTTTTTGTAGGAAAATGGGTATCAAGAAGATCGAGCCGACAGATTATCAATATCGAGGAGTGAACGGGTACATGACCAAACCGTTGGGGATAGCGGAAGCAGTTCCGATTCGAATCGGAAATTTCGTCTACTATACGGACTTTATCATAGCCAACCTCCCGAATGACACGGAGATCCCTATCATTCTCGGGAGAGCTTTTCTGCATACCGCCCAAGTTAATACAGACATGCGAAATCAAGTTACGAGCATGGGGTATGGAGAAAACCGTTTGTACTTTGATCCCAACGGAGAGCCGGTTAGACATCTCGATGAGCCTTATGAAGATCCTTCTCTTACCTATAAGAAGGTCCCGAACCGCCCACTGCTACCTCATGAACAAATGGGCCGAAAGAAGACGGAGGACTACCCGAATCCGATACAACCAAAGGAGATATCTACCAATCCGGGACCCTCCAAGAAGGAACATCGAAAGAAAAGGGGTTCGTCAGCCTGATGAGCCAAGAAATGAGCCGAAAGCGGGGTCGAGCTCTAGACCCAGTCAAAAATGAAGCGCTTCTCGGGAGGCAACCCGAGCATTTTTCGTTATTTTCAGTTTTAGTGTTTTTCGTGTGAGTTTTTACTAATGTTTTTGTTTTGTATTGCTTAGGTAACCATTCAGAAGGGATAGAAGCCAAAATCGACGAAAACCGACACGAATCGGAATTTTTCAAAAGGTGGAAACAGAAAGATTTCGCGAACGCCAAACCTTTAGTTTGGCGACGCGAAGTCTGTCCAGACCAACATCAGGTAAAATTTTTGAACTTGGCGACGCGAAGTGGTATGTTTGGCGACGCGAGAATCGATTTTACAATTTTGAATTCTTGGAAACCGCCTCTTCGCGACGCGAAGCCTTAGGCTTAGCGACGCGAAGTCGGCCCTGACGGTTTTTAAACCCTCATTTTTCACTTTTTCAAAACACAAAAACCTAATTTCTCTCTCGGCGCCGCGAAATCCTCTCACGTCCTTGCCAAGTTCGAAAATCTTAAGCTTCAATTTCATCCACAATGGCACAAAAGGTATGTTTCCTAACTTGATTTCGTTGGTTAAGCTCGATTTGGTGTAGTGAATTCATGATTTGGGGCAACAATGGTGGTTCTAGGTTTTCATAGATTCTATCTTGAATTGAAACCCCATTGTGTAATTAATTGTTGATTTGGACTGCATGCTATGATTTTTGATGGAAAAATAGTTTTGGCATGTGTTTTGCTTGTTGAATCTAGCTTGTTGGACCTTCAATGGTGAATTGTATGGAATTGGAATTGTTCTAGAGTGCACCATTGATGGTTAGAATTCTTGATTGATGCATACTTCGTTCTTAGAGTGCAATTTCATTATAGCATGCTAGTTAATGGGTTATTGAATTTAGTTGGATTGTGCTTGAATGCTAAGTGTGGGGATTTTGCACCCAAAATCCCCATCTTTTGATTTTACTAGATTGTGTTAGTGGAACCTTGGCTAAAAGCTCAAGTGTGGGGATGTTACACATCCCCATTCATTTTGAATCGCAATACATGTATCGTTTAGCTTGAATTGTTAGCCTTGGAATTTTGTCTCATTGGTTTGAATGATATGAACTTTGTCTTGATCATATTGGATACACTTGGACTAAGACATTGTTTGTTTGGATTTTGTAGAGACAAAGAACTCGTTCGTCAACCTCATCGGTCCCTAATTTTCATGCGCCGGGTGGAGGTCACGCCTTCACCTATTTTGGGAACGATCCAACGTTGAATGATCAAAGGCGTGAGCATTACCGAAAGATCGTCGACCGACTCGCGTCCCGTCAAATCCTGGTCCCGAGGAGAGTAGATTGGGATCTTCTCCAAGTTATGGGCATGAGAAATGAGATCGGAGCCAAATTGGAGAAGCATGCGTACGATGAGGAAGGCTCCGAGTACTTTATTTGCCATGCTTGGGAGCGCATCTTTGATTTTGCCGAGACCCTTTACCGAGAGCTCATTCTGGAGTTCGTGGCTACATTTCGGTTTGAGGAAGAGAAAGCCCTCGATGAGTTTTACCAGTCGTGCATGAGTTTTCGACTCGGTGGTGTTTGGCATTCGATCTCTTTGGTCGACTTGGCGGTGGCTTTGAGGATATATACCCAAGCCGAGGTGGAGGCTCCCGGATTCATGGAGTACATGTTCGCCAGCGGAAAGAGGCCGGACGACTTCGATCCCAGTTTATCTTGGGCAGTTCTCGGAAGTGGCAACTATGGTGGCAATCTCAAGGTCAAAAGCCTTCTCTCTTCTTCGGACCGACTCTATCATCGGATGCTTATTAATGCGGTCAATGCACGTTCCTCGAGTGAGGAGAAAATCTCGACCTATGATCTTTGGCTTCTCGAGCAACTCACCACGGATGACAAATACCTGAACGCTCCCTATATCGTCGCCATGCAACTCATGAAGGGAGGCGGTTATCGCGAGGGTAGCCGGATGGC
Source organism: Centaurea solstitialis (assembly GCA_030169165.1). NCBI lineage: Eukaryota > Viridiplantae > Streptophyta > Magnoliopsida > Asterales > Asteraceae > Centaurea > Centaurea solstitialis. The sequence goes on along the minus strand of CM058044.1, from coordinate 6,719,042 downwards.
CGGTGGCCAATATGTCACCCGTTTGGCTAGGCATTACGGGGTTCTAACCGATGATGCTATTGCCTCGATGACGAGCCTCGGGGAGATGGGTTTGATCGACATGGAGCAACTCCGAGGAATGGGGGCAGCTGCGGTAGATCACTTGGTTGGCGGAGATCAGTTCACGTGGATCCCTTATCCACAAACACACGAGCCAAGAAGGAGGACGAGGAGTACCCAAGAAACCGGTGAAGCGAGCGGGGCGAACGAGGACGAACAACCGACGGATGAAGCGGGGCACTCGGGTTATGAAGACCTGAGTAATCGTTTATCGGAGATGCAGCTTACTTATGGCCGACATCATCAGCATATGGAGTATAACACCACGGAGGCTCTCCACCAAGCCAACTGGCAAAGTGGATTGATGAACCGAATGGCCTCCCACTTTGGTGTTGCACCTGCGACTCCTTTTGCTGTATCGCAGTTTTGGCCATTCTCCGACGATGCACCGCCCGGTTATCCCACTTTCGAGGATTGGCGTAACCAACCTCGAGGCCCCTATTGATCTCTCTTTTATCTCTCTATTCAATATGATACAGCTGTTTATGATTCTGCATCGGGTACGATTTCCGGAATAATCTCTCTCAGATCAGAACAAGTCAAATAACCCGGGAAGTTTCTCTTTTTCCCAATTACTCCTTAATTGTTTTAACTGTTGCATTGAGGACACTGCAAATTTTAAGTGTGGGGAGGGGGTTATGTTGACTTGTCTGCTTGCTTATTGGGTACACTTTATGCTTGTGATTGTCGTTTTTCAAATTTTTGAAAGCTTTGAAGTTTGACCCAATTTTTTTTCAAAATCTGAGATTGTTTTTGAGACTGAGTTGCTTGTTTAGGAGGACATGAGATGAGACTGTTTGAGTAGGAGAATACCTTGGAATACTGATTACCATGAGTGCCTCACCCGATTCCTTTGAGAGATTGAGCCTAATTAATTCATTTGTGTGAGGAATACCGACTTTGACCCAAGGTAGAACTTGTCACTAGAATTCTTGTCGAGACCACATAAGAGAAGTATTTATCACCATTGCACTGATAGAGGCCTTCGTTTCTAACCCTTTTAGCCTTCGTTAGATAACCTCATCATAGGGTTATTTAATTTGCCTAGCCAATTTCTGAAAAGGTGTTCACTTATAACACTTTCACCCTTGAAACCATTTTTTGAGCCTTAGCCTTTCGTTTCTTTACCCAATTCACCATATACCCTTGAGCCTAATTGTTTTATCTATCTTTTGGCCGTAACTTAAATTTGATACTTGAGATGTTTGATCCAGTTTTTCAAAAATCTGATAGTTTTTATGGGATTGATAAGAACATGAGAGAAGAGCCAAAAGTAACATAGTTGCTGCTCTGAAAAAGAGAAAAGAAAGAAAAAAGAAAAGATGAGACTCAAAGAAAAGAAAAGAAAATATCAAAAAAAAAGTGAGCTTAAAAGTGTGAAAAAGAATTTGTGCCACAAATAAGCCATAGGCTTAGGCCGATTCTAAAAGAAAAAAAAAAGAAGAGAGAGAGATATGCTCATCCCGATAGTTTCACTGTTTGAGAATCAGATTTTGTGCTTTACTGTTTGGATCATTACAAATTGAGTTTTCAAGTTTTTGTTGCAATATCCTTAGCCACTCATATATCCTTTATCCTACCCTTAACCTTAGCCTAACATTACAACCCCTAAGTCCTCTTGACGGTTGACAACTTCTTAGTGGTGGAGATTAGATTCAGTGCCAAGCTTATGCATGAGGGAATTGGTCGAGTATTGGTGAGATCACTTTTTACACTTTTACCCCCGAGAGATACACTTCAGATTATTATTCATACTATGTGAGGGTAAAAGGTCCACCTTGGTATTCGATTGCTTGATATGTCTTGTCTCTGTGTCTGACTATGTGAGTATTCTTTGTCTTCTTGGATGATCTTGGGTGGAGATAATTTTGGTGTCATCTTTCTTATCTTTCAGTCTTTTGATTGAGGACAATCAAAGCTTAAGTGTGGGGATTTTGATAACACCAAAATTATACATGTTTTGGTGGTACTTAATTGGTTGAATTTACCCCGTTTATCACTTGATTCTCACCTAATTACTCACGAATTGGTATGTTTGTTACTTTTGAAGGTATTGGAGAACACGGAGCTAAAAAGTGCGGAAAATAGGCGAAATTGTGCGAAAGTTGGAAAAGTACAAAACAGGAAGTTTTAGCGATCGCGAAGTGAAGGTTTTGGCGCCGCCAAGACTGATATTCGAGAAGGTTCCTGCCTTTTATCAACTTAGCGCCGCGAAGATGAAGTTTAGCGCCGCGAAATTGGCATTTGCACTCTCAAGAAGATTCCAGAATTTGCCAAAAATAGAAGGAGTAGGGTTTTTAAGTGTTTCGCGCCGCGAACGCCTACTTGGCGAACGCGAAACAGCTTCCGGACCTTCTTTTAAATACTGTTCTCAGCCTTCAGTTCCATATGCATTCTTAGACAGAAAAATACAGAAAAAGGGTCAGTTGTACCAGTTGGTTAGTGGTTTGGAGGGAGAATCAAGTGTGGAGAGAGGAGACGCTGCGCCGATACGGATACTCGATTAATCATCTGTAGCTGTATGGTCGGTAGAATGTCTGTCTTTATCTATACTTATTCTGTTTTCCTAGCTATGAGTAGTGAGTAGTTTTTTATGTAGTACTTATCGTGGTAGATGAACCATGTGGATATGATTTTATGGTTTTAATGATTATTGATTTGTTTTGGTTAATTGAATGTGGTTTTATGATTCCAATTTGATTCCTGCTATTTCGTGTGTTTGAACTCGTTGGTTGGGTTTGCTTTTGGACCAAAAAAGTAGACTCCATTGGGTTAATCAACCTCTCTTGACTTATCCTTCGAGACCTCAGAGAATTAGGTTAAGTGGTTTCTTGGACCGAGAGAAACTAGATTGTAAAACACCGGTTAGATGAGATAGGATTGGGTGACTGATATTTAGGTTGTCTGACAATCAGCCTAGGTATTGGGACTAGGAGGACCATTCTAGTTGACAATCATATTATCTGCATGTTAGGGTGTCCCAGACTTAAATCCTTACAATAGCCAAATCAATCATACTTTTATGTAACTTAATTATCCACTTGGGGATTCACTATGCCATGATAAGTGCTAGTGTTTTCTTTATTATTGTTAAATCAGTTTTTATTCTGCTTTCTAGTTCTTTAGTTGTTAATTTAGTTTTCAAATCATTTTCTCAAAAACCCCCCATAGCCTTAGATTAATTAAACTAATAGGATTACCAGTCTGTTACTTGACCGTTCCCAGTGGTAGATACGATACCTGGACTTTCCTACGCTATATTGCTATCGATCAGGTACGCTTGCCTGTGAATGTGGTAATAGGTGGTTAGGCATTAGAGGTTAAAACTTGTTACGCTTTTTATAGTTAATATTTACCGCATCAATGACAATGGCCAGGGTTAGATTCTTGTAGATGACATCCCTTTTTTAAATAAAATCCCATGAAATTTACGAAAAAAATGGTTGTGGGTGAGGTTCGAACCCGCGCCACTCCAGTATAAGTTACGCATCTAAACCATCAGGCTGGGAATGCCACTTCCATACAAAAAGCCTAACAAATTATATTTGTTCAAACATCTGGGCTGGAAAACTCGCCGGAGAGCGGCCGGATGGGTATTTTGGTCACCGGTGCGGTTTTTTGGCTATTTTAATTATTTTTGATTTTTTTTTTGGGTAAAAAAATAATTTTCTCTAAAATAAAGCTATAGCACTTTTATTTTATACATTCATAAATTATACATGAGTTTGAATAGTGTTATTTATTAAGTAATTATTTGGATAAATATTTATCAAATTACATTATCATATTAGATGCATATGGTAATAACCAAAAATCTTATCCTATAAGAATAAAAATAAAGACTGAAAGTCTATCCAATAAGTGGGGGTGTTCGTCTATTATCATAGATTCATAGTTAGCATTTAGCAAATCAAGTATTTTATACGATATTATCTTTATGAGTTAAAACCTTACTCAATAAATAAGTGACGATATTGAATTTTTGAGAAATTGGCCCTACTAGCCAACTAACCCTCTAATTGATCTCTCAACCTTTTCCTTTCTCAGTTTAAAAAAATATCACCAGGTGCAGTTTTGGTAGGTCCGTTTTTCATGGACCTACTTAAAAAACACAAACAAAAAAAGCATATTCGAAAAAAATCTAGGTCCGTGATTTCTTTTAAGATATACCACCTAGATTCAATTTTTATGAATTTTTTTGTTAGGTTCACAAAAAATAGACTTAAGATATACGAATCTATTGATATTTTAATAAAGTAGAAGAAAGAATGGCTAAAAAATCAATATGGTTGATAATTATGGCTATTACGGCCAATTTTCCTGAACTTTTTCCATATACATCTAAATATCAATGTTTTAAAATCCGGGTCGACCCGGTTGAATCGTGACTTGAGGAAGATAGCAGGTCACAATGGCCAGTTTGTTGGCAATTTTTTTACCCAGTTTAACCATGTCAGGTTCAATAAGAAATCGGTTGGAATGAACTGGTAGAACCCGGGTTAACTCGATGGTTGATGCATATAACACTCCAATGTCTTAAAATCTATGATTTACTTTGATTGTTATGTTTTTTGATATATTTGAGTTGATGAAAAAGTTATGGTTATGTGTTGTTTAATGTATTTTGGATAGATGTAAACTTGTTGTTGAGTGTATTTTTAATACTTAAACTTGTTAACACTAAATTCTTATATATATATAGAGAGAGAGAGAGAGAGAAAATCAAATACACACCCATCAATTCATACACACTTACTATGCAATATAATTAAAATACAAAGCAAATCGAAAACTTTTCACACAATGAAAATAACATTACTATGCAATCTTAGATCTCAAAACACGTTGTCATAATACTTGCACAACCACACACCGCGATCTAAATGACCATCTATGCACATTCCCAAGCTACACCACACTTCTCGACATAATGTGAAGTGATTGAATGAATTGTCTTAACACGAAAGCAGTGTATAAAACTCTACGTAATTTTCCAGCTACCTATTCCCGCCAAAGTCAATCACTTACATTCCTTATACATTATCGTCGGTGCTTCACTTTCACTTAAGTGGTGTCATTTATGATTCACGCCCTTCCTATCATACTAGATATCTCATTCCAAGTCTTACATCGATAGATTCCTATCTTAGACTAGATCTTAGACTTGTACCGCTCGACAATGCCCAAGATATCTCCACATATTCTTACCCCATACTACTTCAAGGTACTGGCCTTTCTCAACTATCCTCTCGACCTCTTGTCAGTTAAGAATCAACCCATTTTATCTCAGTATCCAATCTTAGGTCAAAGCTATCCAATTCCTCTTACGATCTTCCTCTTTTAAATCTAGATGATTGACACGACCACTCTAAGAGCGAAGGCTTCCTAGAAATAAGACACATTTACCCATCAACTATTCAACTCACGAACCCAACCAGTTCTCACATGAAGGAATATTCCTATTCCTAATAATCACCCTTTTCACATTTAAGTCGATTTTAGGCCTAGATTTCCATAACCTACTTGCATGACATACTACATAATCTCTCAATATCACTTCGACAAATAAGTTGTATCTATCTCCCACACTTCCAATATCCACACGATCTACCGAAGTAAACATTTTCCGAAACATGCCTTCCAATCCTAAATAATAAATCTTACCACTTATTCAAACTCGAGTCAAGGTACTCAAATCGTTTTTAAATCAATTGTCAAAACACGATTTCTAAATAAAGACTTATTGAAACTAGGGGTCCTTTATGACCGATAAAAATCCTATCATAAGAAAGATCAAAAATAAAGTAAGAATAGACTACCATACGTACCATAACATTTATCAATTATTACATCAATAGTGAACAGGAATACTCAAGTGACGACGATGCCTTCATAACTCAGTAACTATGTGATTTATGAAAGGAACATACACGAGAATTCTTGTTGCTATTAACGTACTTCTTGATTCATGTATTTCCGTATTCCTAATGCTCTCCCCACCTAAGACTTTACCCAAGGTAGGTGACATGTATAAGTGCGCAAAGTTTAAGTCTAGGTATTCTATAGTCAACACCTAGTTCGCTTAAACTAAAGCTCTGATACCAACTTGTAACACCCCAAAAATTGAGCTAACAAAAACCTTAAAAGAAAGGTTGGTACAAAGGTCCAGATCCCATAAGCATCCCCTGATGCTCATCTCTCACATCTACGCCTGCTTGCCACTAGAACCTGGGATACACATCGACACCAAACAAGTGTTAGGCCAGAAAGCCTAGTGAGTTGTACCAAGCATATAACAATGCATGAAAGCATATAAATGAACATAATAATGGTATGCTTTTGTTGTTTATCTTTTATATTCGGAAACCGTGGGAGCGACCCACTTCCACCAAGCAAGTTACACCTCAGAGTCGAGACACCCCGTTGTCGTCCTCCTACGAAGACTTGAATTGACAACCCAGAGGCCAGGCACATTCGCGGCCACACGAATGGCGAGGGACATAGGTGCGCACCTTTTGACTAGTGCCACCCAAGACTGAGTCGAACTCGTGTAAACTTGAAAGTGCACACCTTTTGACTAGTGCCACTTTATATCAATTTCATTCCAATTATCGACACAGTGCACACCTTTTGACTAGTGACACATTGTCCAATTCATGTATATTAATTTTCCCGGTAGAGTCTAATCACCTCTACGTTTTACAACATGTCATTTATCAACAATATTTCAACCTTTCATAGGTTATCGCATGGCATACACGATACCACAAACCTCATCATCACAATAGATGTCACATAGCATTCAAGAATTTATTCACGAAATATGAGTATAGCGAATCCTACTCAATCGAAAACATATCATCTTATCACAACAAGTATTCATGACATTTTCACACTTTATCAATTTACACATGTCATTTCAAAACACAACTCGTTGCATAAACCATGAATAATATGTTAAATAAGCAAGATGATGTGTACCCAGTTTTAACAAAATGTTTAGAAACTCACCTTAGGGCTTAAAAAGCCAAAAGCCCCAAATATTATAAAACCCTAGCTTCCAAAATGGTGAAGAATTTAGATCTACCAACATCTACCTCTTGAAACTTTATCTGGGTCATCACCAACACCTAGGAATGTACCAAAAGTAACCTTAAACTCAAAACCATAACAAATCTTAGTTGAATCCTTACTCATCCAAAATACCCAAAATAGGTCAAAACTTCAAAGCATGGATGATACCTTAAAATAAATGCTCTAGAAGGTTAAATCAAAGGTCTTAAGAAGAATAGAGGCTTAGAAATGGTTAGAATAACTTATAAATGAGTTCTCATGAAAACCCCCAAATATGGGTAACAATGGTGGAAATGGTGATTGGAGAAGATGAAGATGGTGTGAAGCTTGGATTCATGATTCTTAACTCTTGATCTCAAACCATTCTTGAAGAAATTAATATAGTGAAATGGATGTGTTTGGAAGAAGTTTGAGAGAGAATAAATGAGTTAGGAGATGAGGAATAATGGGATAAAGGCTTGGAACTCGAGTTTTAAGGTCAGCAGACTCGTACTCGACTGGACCTGCTTCAACTCGACTGGATCCCGCTCCTACTCGACTGGACCATTCTTCTTTGAAAGCAAGTCTGCTGGAATTCTCGACTGGCTCCAGTCTTTCCCGAATGGTCCGGTCGAGAAGGGCTGAAACTTAATTTGGTTTGTCCTCTTAAATAAAAACCACAACTAATCAAATATAAACTATAACTAAACTATTAGACACGTATCAATCTGAGAATGTACTTAGTTAAAACTACGGGTGTTACACGTGATGAGCCAAACGGAATTTCTTCTAGTTGGATCAAACCCCGAACGTTTCACGGACGAACTATACGCGAAGAACACGGTCGAATAAACACGAAAACCGAAATTGGTTTTCGGGTTTATGTGGAAATCGACAGCGAGAGAGGGAGGAGAGAGAATGAGAGGTTTTTCTGGATTAGGAGAATTAACCTATGAATTATAGTTTACCCTAACTGTTTATTTATATGGAGAGATTTCCATATTTTATACAATTTCCATAATTCATGATATTTATCTTATGGAAATTATTCACTAATCTTTTCTTTGTCATCAAGAAAAGAATATCTCATTATATAATAATTTCGAATTTCAAACTAGATAAATATTAATCTATTATATATTTATTTTAACTAATAAATATATAAACTTATTAATTAAATCTGTTATATATTTATTTAACTAATAAATACATAATCTCTTTTAATTAATTTCCAGAAACCTTTTAACTTTGGAGTTTTTACAGAAAACACCCAACTGATTTGTAATTTACTATTATAAATCTCAACTCTTCAAACTGGGGTTAATTTACTATCCGAATTACAGATCCTCACAAGTGTGACCCTCAAGTGTCTTATAACGTTGGATGTGCGATCAAACGGTTTGTCAACTTATGCACATAATTACTAACAATGCAAACGATGAAGATCATGTCGAGTCGAAAATACTATGCATCATAAAGCCAACCATTGCCACTGCATCGTCGTCATCTTCTACCCATGACCGCCACTGCATCATCATCATCTTAGGCCAACCACCACCGCTGCATCGTCATCATCTCCGGCTAACCATCACCGCTGCATCGTCATCATCACCGGCCAACCACCGCCGCAACATCTTCATCTTTTTCATCAATCGACGCCGCTACATCTTCATCTTTTTCATGAATTTTCCGATGAATGTTTGAATTTTCCGATGAATGTTTGAATTTTCCGATGCACGTCTGATGAATGTTTGAATTTTCCGATGAATGTATGAATTATGAATGTATGAATTTTCCGATGCCGTCTGATGAATGTATGAATTTTCCGATGAATGTATGAATTTTCTGGTGAATGTACGAATTTCCGATGCACGTCCGATGAATGTATGTATTTTTCGACAAATGTATGAATTTTTCGATGCACGTCCGATAAATGTATGAATTTCCCAATGCACGTCCGATGAATATATAATTTTACGATGATCATTCATTAACGAATTTTTCGATAAATGTATGAATTTTCCGATGCACGTTCGATGAATGTATGAATTTTACGATTATCATTCGATGAATGTATGAATTTTTATCTGAATACATGTCCGATGAATATTCGATGAATACGATGAACAAAATCAAATCGAATAGCTTGTTGGTTCATTAATGGTGAATTCGTTATGCTCTTCTTCATTATCTAAAACCACTAATGAATCCGCTACGTTCTTAATATTCATCGTTGAAAACCATCGGTAAATTCAATGTGTTCTTCTTCTTCATCGTTTGTCGGAAAATTCATGCATACATCGGATGTGTTTGTCAAAAAATTCAAGCGTTCATCGGATGTGTTCGTCGGAAAATTCATGCGTTCATCGGAAAATTCATGTGTTCATCGGATGTGTTCGTCGAAAAATTCATGCTTCATTGGATGTGTTTGTCGGAAAATTCATGCTTCGGATGTGTTTGTCGGAAAATTCATGCTTCGGATGTGTTCGTCGGAAATTCATCAAACAAGTATGTGTTCGTTGGAAAATTCATCCATTAATCGGACGTTCGTCGGAAAATTCAATCATCGAATGTTTGTTGGAAAATCAAAAAATGAATCGCGCATAAGTTGAGAAGAGATATTATAAGCTATAATTTTTAATTGGTTGATGGATAACTTCCGTAATTAATATAGAGATATAAATGTAATCATTTCAAAAAAATTCAAATATGTTAAATTTGAGAAATTTGCCCTTGATGAATTAATTTTGGTTGATTAAAGAAAAAGAAAATTAATTTATATCTCCATCAATCATAATGGCCATTGATTATGAAATAGATGGTAGATATTAGGGGTGTGAAAGAGATAACTTTTTGATGAAGTGTATAGTAAAAGCTCTATATATAATTACTTTATTTTATTAACCGTGTATTTTGTGTTAACTATGTTAACAAGAAACGGACGAATAAAATTTTTCATTTTTTTATATATATATGGACCACCTTTCCATATTGTAGGAACTAACTTCCATATTTTAGAAAGTTATTAAAAACGGTTAAATTAGGGAATTAATTTAAGCCATTGATGTAAATGATGTATCGTTAATACAAAATACATGGTTAACAAAATATGGTAACCCTTATTATATAGTTATAAAACTAAATAAACTAAACAACTAAACAAAAGAAAAAGCCCCCAAAAATCGGATTTTTAACTCAAGTCCAAAAAAAGCCCAACCAAACTGGTTTTTGTCCTAACCAGTTATTCCTCTAATCCAACCGGCTGTATGTAGTATTGTATTCGAGGTCCGTAACCAGTTATATATTTGCTCGACTTTTTTCCTAACCGATTAGATTATTTAACCAGTCATATACATATCTACTACTTATATAGAATGCAAAAACCGACCTCTTTTTTCTAAATTAACTATAATAATTATTTTCTCTGTAAATAACCATCAATCATATTCATTGAGAGGGTATCTATGTTGTAGGAAAACATGCGTATGGGTCCTACAAACATTGTCAGCATATAAAATTGGCACCTACCTCCCACCTCTTATGTCCTACACTTCCCGCCACGTATTGAATCTTTCAAAAGAATATATCTCTAAAAATATCTGTAAAATGATTTATTTTTTCACTAAGTTTTTTTTAATTAAATTATTTAGTAAAATTGCCATTTAAGCTTTAGGAGTGTTTACAACGAGGGGGTTTGCCCGCGTTTCGCTACGGAGAGTTTTGTTAATATTGTAAAAGTCAGTTGTTGTAAACAATATTTTAGAGGAAGTTACCTATTAAGAGTCCGGCTTCATGCCGAGTTATAAAACTGTGATAGATTTGATCGTAAGTACTAACATGAATTTATATGAAACATAAAGTTTGTACAAATAAGACTGTTCATGAACAGTAGGTATCGACATTTTAACATATTTCAGCCAATATACGATATATAACTAAAACGCAAAATGAAATATAGAAAACTAAAAGGTATAAAGTGAATAAATATTATAAGTTTAAGAGGCTAAAATATATTTTCTCCAAATTTCACCTGCTGTTCATAAACAGTGTTTTGCTTTCATATAATCGTACTATGTATAGTATATACTAAAATAATTACATCAAAAAATATTCAATATTAGCTCATTTATCGAGGATACGATTATAATGGCATAATTTTTTAAAATTAAAACGTATTTTTTACATATTTTAGCAAATATACGATATATGAGTAAAACATAAAATGAAATATTGAAAAATAAAAGATATAAAGTGAAAAAATATTGTAAGTTTATGGCGCTAATATGTAAATTTGAAAATGGGTATAGGATTTGGGTCGGTTATAGCGTATATATAGTCTATAATACATTAATTACATCAAAAATATTCAATATTAGACTCATTTCGATCGCATCGACGTACAATTATAACGGCATAATTTGTTAAAATTAAAACGTATTTTTTAAACATATTTTAGCCGACATAGAATATATGACTAAAACATAAAATGAAATATTAAAAAGTAAAAGATGTGAAGTAAATAAATATTATAAGTACAGAAAACTAATATATAAATTTGAAAATGGGTATAGGATTATATGGTTTCATATAATCGTAATATATAGTATATAATAAAATAATTATTTCAAAAAATATTCAATATTGGGTTTATTTCGATCGTACCGACGATACGATTATAATGAGTAATTTGTTAAAATTAAAATGTATTTTTTAAATATATTTTAGCCAATATACGATTATAATGACGTAATATATAGTATATAATAAAATAATTATTTCAAAAAATATTCAATATTGGGTTCATTTCGATCGTACCGACGATACGATTATAATGACGTAATTTGTTAAAATTAAAATGTTTTTTTTTTAAATATATTTTAGCCAATATACGATATATGATTAAAATGTAAAATGAAATATTGAAAAATAAAAATTATAAATTGAATAAATAACATAAATTTAGGGGCTAATATGTAAATTTAAAATTAATATAAAAATATAGTTGGTTGGAGCGGGTCGGGCAGGTGTGGGTTGGAATCGTGGGTCGGGGCGGGTCGCCTGGCTTTTGTATAGTTAAATAATTTGGTTCGTTTAATTAATAGAAAAAACATGAATCGAACCATATGAGATGGATATTTAGTTACCTGAATCGAAACCAAATTGCAATATAAACAACACCGCACTTGACTGAAATTAGTCGGTTATCCGTAATTCGGCTTACGGTTAACCGAACTTATAGGATAATATTATTGCAATTTAAATAACATGAAAATAGAAAATTTAAGCCAATTACATTACAAGTACATAAAAATAAGCCAAGCACGACAAGTTAAAACAAGGTTTAATTTTTAAAGATATCTACTATTCGGTTGATGGTGATTTATAAATTAAATAGTTAATATTAAATATAAACTTATTAAATGTAATATGTATATCGGAATTCGGATCGGTTACCTGCGAATACCTACAATTGAAAACCGAAACCAATCTGTCAATACTCGGTTTTTCGTTTTACGGTTTTTTCGCTTCTCGGTTTGATTGGTATCCCTTTTTTTTCTGTTTCGGAACAAATGGTCCGACTCGTTTTTTGCTTTCTTTTAACACCCCATAATGAGACAGTTTTTTTTTTTATAAAAATTTTAACCGATCGAAATTCTTTTACAAAAAGAACTAGATTTCTACAAGTTTGACATCACTAGTCAACATTTGCTTGCAATGTTATACATTTTCTAACATCTTTCTTTCAAGAAAAAATAATAAAGTATGAAATCGTAAACCATAAAGTAAAACAACAACTTGCAGTTTAGGGACATGTGTCAATATCTCATAGATACGCAAGCCCTTGAAGTACAAGTAGCGCAATCTATAGAAACTGCAAGTTTAAAAATATCAATAAAAACCGCATGCTGCTATCAGCAAGTTGCTGTTTTCTAATAAGGCTTGCGGTTCAACTATGGCATATACTCGTTGCGATTCTACGAGATATTGATAGACGTTCCTAAATCGCAAGTTGCGATTTTGCGTTTTGGCTTACAATGTGATATATTATTATTTTTTTCTTGAAAAAAGGTGTCAAAAAAGATCTAACAACACAAAAGAAAAAGTTGATTTGCAGAATTATAATTTTTATTGTAAGTCTTTTTTAGTTGGTTAAAATTTAAAGGCCTTTAATTTGTACAAACATTTTAGTAAATAATTAACTCATCTTTTTCAAAAAACTAAGAGTAAATTACACCACCATTGTTATGCCTTTTTTTCCCAATTAGTCCATAAAATACATTTAATAGTCCTTATTTTATGGTTCACATAAAATTAAAAAATCGGTCTCTCAAGCTAAGATCAACTTGAGTCTTCTCTCACATCAAACTATCAAAGGCAAAATCGTCATTTTATACTTCTTCAGCCCAACAAGATTCATTACCCACTAGCCTGCTTGGTCCATTAGAAAAATTGGCATGGACAACCATTCTCGAAGAAAAAATGGGCGGACTTGGGCTAGGTTGCTAAAATTAGTCGACGGGCATGGGTAATGAAAAAATTAGTTCGAACAAGCTCTCTTGGGTTCATATATAATTAATAATTTAATGTTTTTGTTAAAAATATTTACAAGCAGCTTAGGGTTGGATCCCTCTAGTGAGTACCAATTGTCACCCAGATATACATAAAACGTGTTATGCGATATAGTACGTCTTAAATCTCAATCTTAAAAAATTAGGTGGATAAATATCTTGTTATTTAAGAAACTTGGACTTTGAAAGTTGATAAATCATTATAGGAAAGGCATTCATGTTCCATATATCGCTAAACTATTGTTTTTACGCTTAGTACATTCATATCTTTATGTCTTATTTTATTTTTCGAAAAACTTGTTTAATTTAAATGATTTATATAGCTTATAGTTTTATGTAACTTTTGTTTTTCAAATAAAAAAACGCTAGCCCGTGCGTAAGGTTGACTTGTTTATGAAGCAGATACGGACAAGTCTGTAATCCCACAAAAATAGACTTTAGTTTGCAATATTAGAGTTGTTGGACAAAAAAAAGCTATAATAGACCTAGCCCGGAATCAAGCCAAACTCGTAAATGATCACCTCTATCCCTAACCCTCCTCGACGTTATCAACGTAAAGTTAAAACAAAAAACAATACTAGATGTTAGGATTATGTGCAAGATAGTAACAGGGTTTACCGTATCCAATGTTATAAGACACTAGTGGGTCACACTGCTACACACCCAATTAGAGATCAAGTGGTTTGATGGAATAATTAATTAGTCTAAATTAATTATTGAGTGAGAAATAAATAATAAATAGTCATTTATTATTTAGTTATATAAAATATCAGTTGGAATATTTTATAGGATTAATTAATAGTGAATTAATTAATTAAAAGGGTTAAGTTATTTAATTAATGGTTTATTAATTAAATAAAGAGTTTAAGCTTGATTAAATAACCTTAACGGGCTTTTAATCAAACGGGCTTTCTTTATTGGGTATTGCCATATTTAGTTTTATAAATATGGTAAACCCTGGTCAGTTTATTCATTCAAGAATCTTAGCTGAAAAGAAAACCCCAGAGAAAAACCAAAAAACCCTCCTCACTCTCTCTCTCCATCGATTTCTAGAAGAAACCCGAGGTGGTCTAGCAACCGATTTCACGGTGGTGCAGTAGTGGTGTAATCCCGCCAGCAGTCCAGTTTCGTTCACCGATAAACCAACAACGAGGTAATTTTTCGTAACCCTCTTTTGTATCTGTATGCGTTTAGGATTGGATCCTTGATTGGGAATTAGGTTTTTTGTTTCCGCTGTGCATGTTTTTAGCCTGTAATTCCCAACAGTGGTATCAGAGCCACTTCCTAAACCTACAGATCAGGTTTATATAATTGTTGGTTAAATAGGTTTTATAAAAATTATTTTTTTTTCATCGTAAACCTATCAAATTGAAAAACCGTGGTGGAACGACGGCAGTTAGCCGATCGAACCACCAACCACCGGGAGAAACAACACCGGCCGCACCACAGATTGTGGTTGCGGCGTCCGTTGTCATGATCGCCGGCCGCACCACCCGATTGGTGGTTGCGGCGTCGGTTATAGTCGAAGGCCACCACCGCACCACCGTTAGTGGTGGTGGTGGCGATTCCCGAATCAGGACCGCCGGACGAAAGCGGCAGCCGTAGCTGCTGTCGGCCGTCGATGGCGGCGGTGGTTATTTTAGTTCGACGCAGCCACACCACCGATTGTGGTGGTGGCGGTCGATGGTGGTTGTTTTCACGAAAGCCGATCAAGCGGCGATGGTGGTGGCTGTGGCCGCTGCTGTCGTCGCGTCCGTGGCGATGGTGGTGGCTGTGGCTGCTGCTGTCGTCGCACCCACGACGGCGGTGGTGGCGTTAAGCGGCTGCCGTCGTTGGTGGTTTGGCGGTGATGGAGGCGTGGTTTTAATTTCACCGGAATAAGCGGCGGCGATGGCGGCAATCGCTGCTGTCGTCGTCGCGATCGAGATCGACAGCCACGGCGGCGGTCGACGGCTGCCGGTTGGTGGCGTCGGCTGTTGCCGGTTGTTCTCGATTGGGCGGCGATGGTGACGTTCGTCGTCGTCCTCGCCGGTGGAAACAAACCATTGTTTGATGGTCACGATTAGTTGATCGATTGATTAACGAGATCATAACCAACATGTTTTTCGATAAGTTTTGTAAACGGGTCCCGTGCGAGATTCGTTTTCAGATAAGGTCTGGAATTAAGAATCATTTTTACCAGATAGGTTAAAACGGTTCAAAGGTTAATTTAATTTTAAGTTTCCAAAATTAAATGTTAGTTTTATAATTATCTAATTGCGTTTAATTATTTAATTATATAGAGTCATAGCTAAACCCTTTTTAGACCCGTGGTTGTGTTTTATTTATCCGTTTTATTTATTCGTTTAATTGTTGGGAGGCCTGCGTGCCATTTACAACCCTTTTGTAATTTTAATTATTCTGTTAGACTAGTTGGGAGGCTTGCGTGCCATTCAAAACCCATTTGTAATAATTAATTTTAATTACATCGAGACGGAGACAAAACGACGGCCATGGATCTCGGAGCCAGTGGGAGTGCCAGAAGTTGAAGACTTTTGTCACTTAGGGTTGAGACCGTTGTTTTGTGTTGGCTCACAAAACAACATTAGTTTAAGGGTTTAAGCTATGACTGTGCTTTTTATATTTAAATTGCGTGGTTGTTTAATTTACGTAATTGTTATTAAATATAAATTGCCCTTTTGAACGGATTGTTTAAAAATTAAAAGGATACAAATACAGTTAGTGTTTGGATCCAGTTTTTTCAAAGATTTTGGAAAAAGGAAACTGGCAATTTAGACCCTTGTTAAAATCATAGATTAGTTAGTGCAACCCACTTTAGGGGCACTTCCGGTGTAAGGTACATAGGGCGTTGTAAGTGCACACACTATGAACGCCCGTGTTCAAACCGAAACTGGAAGGTGATAAAACTCTGCGAATTATCTCCGGGTGGTACCGGCCAGAGTTTGTCCAGGTCCCGGGTGGTGCAATCTATTTTGGTAATTATTTATTCACTGGGTGGTACCAGGCCAAAATGCACTAGATGGACTAAATATGCACGGATTATTAATATCCGATGTCCCGACGATCTAGAAGTCGTATTTTCAGATATGAATACGATTGGTATAGTGTTACCTACCATAGATCGCATGAGTCGGTTTGACATGATCACATGCTTCCCGACACATGTGAAATATGGATTCTAGTCTAATAAATTTATTTTAAGGGTAATAATTTATTAGAATTATATAATTATAAACTAAAGTGGAATTTATATTCTTCTGTAGATGTCTCCAATTAGCATTCCGTTTTATTCACCTGAGGAATCACTTCGCCTTATTACGGGCAAGTGGAAGCTTACGGGCCAGAACTTTCCAGTTTGGAAGTTGCACTTACAGAATGTTTTGAGTGCCCAGGGTAAGCTTTATGTGATCAATAAGCCCATGTCACGACCCAAAAGCAATGCCCCAGAAGAGGAATTTGCTGAATATTTCAGATTCATGGCAGACGAGTCGGATGTAATGTCCATTCTAGTTTTCTCTATGTCACCCGAGTTCACGGGAGACTTAAGAGTGAAATTCTGTCACGAGGTCGTAAGGAATGTAGAAAACCAGTTAGGTTTCTACAAGCACACGGGCAAGCTTTTGATCATGCAAGAGATTCTCTCCCTGAAGCTACAGAAGGGTCAGTCAGTTAAAAACCATCTTGTTGATATGAGAAGGCTTTTTAAGTGTTTATCACGTCTGGGGTACAAGATGACTCAGGAGGAGTTAGTGTATCTCATGTGGTTCTCCCTCACAAAGGAAGTTCAGGACACAGCTAGTGCCTACATGAAGGAACCAAAGAACGACGTGGATAAAGTTCATGAAGATATCCTGGCCAGTCTAGAGCCAGTACCCGAACCTGCGAATCTCATGGACACTGATATAATTGATGAGCTGGGAGATCTGAGTTGCCCAGAATGCGGCAGCGAGGATATTTGCGAACACTCAATGAACATCGACCAGATGGATATCGGTTTACCCGATACTCCAGGTATCTTTATGATAGATTGCTTAATCACTTCTTATGAATCATGGGTAATTGATACAGGCAGTGGTAACCACATTTGTAATCATTTACAGGGATTCACTAGAAGAAAGACTCTGAGGAAGGACCGTTCGAACCTACGAGTTGGCGAAGGCACTCCGTTGATTGCTGAAGCCGTGGGATCTTATAGTCTTAGTTTACCCTCGGGTCTAGTTTTGGAACTGGATAATTGTTATTACATTCCAAATATGATTAAGAATGTATTGTCTTTTGATTTGTTGGTAGACCAAGGCTTTTATTATAAATATTCTTATAAAATGATTTCAGTCTTTAAAGATAATATTTTCTATTTTAAAGCTACACCCGTAGATGGTCTATACACTGTAAATCTTAAAGACAACAATAGTGAAATCTATCATATAAGTAAGCGATCCAAGGAGATTGAGGATCAGACTTACCTCTGGCATTGTCGTTTGGGCCATATAAACAAGAAACGCGTTGAACTACTCCTAAAAGGAGGTTTTCTTGGCAATTTCGACTATAAACCTTTTGAAAATTGCGAATCTTGTCTATCTGGCAAAATGACAAAGCAACCTTTCAACAGTGAGAATGAAAGGGCTACTGACTTGCTTGAAATAATCCACACAGATGTATGTGGACCTTTCAGTCATGTAGCAAGAGGGGGATACCGGTACTTCATTACCTTCACTGACGACTTCAGTAGGTATGGTTATGTCTACTTGATGAGACATAAATCTGAAACCTTTGAGAAATTCAAGGAATATCAGAATGAAGTACAGAATCTACTTGACAAGAGGATCAAGTTCTTACGGTCAGATCGTGGTGGCGAATATCTCAGTGATGAGTTTGACAATCATCTGATGGAGTGTGGGATTGTACCCCAACTTACACCTCCGTATACACCTCAAATGAACGGTGTATCAGAAAGGAGAAACCGTACATTGCTTGACATGGTACGAACGATGATGTGTCATTCTTCGCTGCCAGTATCATTCTGGGGACACGCGCTCGAAACAGCAGCACACATACTGAACAGAGCGCCAACAAAGTCGGTAGAAAAGACTCCATACGAGTTATGGAAGGGTAAGAAACCCAACATATCTTTTCTGAAAATTTGGGGTTGCGAGGTTTACGTCAAGCGACCTACCTCAGAAAAACTCAAACCCAAATCCGACAAGTGTTTCTTCGTTGGATATCCCAAGACCACCGTGGGATATTATTTCTACAATCCTGAGGAGAACAAAGTGTTTGTTGCTCGAAATGGAAAATTTCTGGAAGAAAAGTTTCTCAGTTTAGAGAACACCAGAAAGGATGTAGATCTACAGATAGTAGACGAAGAAAGCACTACACCAGTTGTTGAGCCAGAAATTCAACATAATAATGTTGAACCTCAATCAGAGCCGATTGAGGAAGTGCAAACACAGGACCTTCGCAGATCCAGCAGGATAAGACAAGAACCAGATAGGTATCTTGGGTTCCTAGTCTCTCAAGATAGCGGAGACTTAAATGAACCAACATCCTATGGAGAAGCTGTGTCAGGCAGTGAGTCTGAACAATGGCAGGAAGCCATGAAGGCCGAGATGCAGTCCATGTACGACAACCAAGTTTGGGAGTTGACTGATTTGCCACAACACTTAAGGCTGTTGGACGCAAATGGGTTTTCAAGAAGAAAACCGACATGGATGGGAACGTACACACCTTCAAAGCCAGACTGGTTGCAAAAGGATTCACGCAAACTCATGGCATTGACTATGATGAAACCTTTTCACCAGTAGCAATGTTGAAGTCAATTAGGATTCTTATGGCCATCTCAGCGTACTTTAATTACGAGATTTGGCAAATGGACGTCAAGACAGCTTTTCTGAATGGAAAGTTAACAGAAGACGTCTATATGGAACAACCAGAGGGGTTTGAAGATCCTAAGAATCCTAATAAGGTGTGTAAGCTGCTAAAATCTATTTATGGATTGAAGCAAGCATCTCGAAGCTGGAACTTACACTTTGATGAACGAATCAAAGAGTTTGGCTTCGCTAAAAGTGAGTTCGAGCCGTGTGTCTACACTAAGTTCAGTGGGAGCATAGTAACCTTCTTGGTCTTGTACGTAGACGACATTCTACTCATAGGAAACGATATACCAACTTTACAGAGTGTTATAAGTTGGTTAAGCATATGTTTCCAGATGAAAGACCTTGGAGAAGCCGCTTATATACTTGGTATAAAGATCTACAGAAATAGATCTAGGCGGCTTATCGGGCTTAGCCAAAGTACGTATATCGATAAAATCTTGAAGAAATTCAGGATGGATGAATCCAAGAAAGGATTTATCCCGATGCAACATGGCATAGTGTTGAGCAAGACACAGTGTCCTGTTTCTAGTCAAGATCAGGACAAGATGAAATCGGTCCCATATGCTTCTGCAATTGGATCGATTATGTATGCCATGTTGTGTACTAGGCCCGATGTTGCTTACTCAGTAAGTGTCACGAGCAGATATCAACAGAATCCGGGTGAACCCCATTGGGTAGCTGTCAAGAACATCCTTAAATATCTGAGAAGAACAAAGGAAATGTTCTTGGTCTTTGGAGGTGCTGAGGATGAAATTAGTGTCACCGGATACTCTGACGCTAGTTTCCAGACCGACAGAGATGACTTCAGGTCACAGTCAGGGTACGTCTTTACCTTAAACGGAGGTGCGATCTCATGGAAGAGCTCGAAGCAGGACACGATTGCTGACTCAACTACAGAAGCAGAGTACATTGCAGCATCTGATGTGGCAAAGGAAGCTGTCTGGCTAAGGAATTTTCTATCGGATCTCAGAGTGGTTGCCAGTATCTCGAGACCGATCGATATATTCTGTGATAACTCAGGACCCGTGGCGCAAGCAAAGGAACCTAGAGAACATCACAAGTCAAGACACGTGCTCAGGAAGTATCACCTCATCCGAGAGATCATTGGAAGAGGAGATGTGAGAATATGCAAAATTCCAACAGAAGACAATGTCGCAGATCCGCTGACAAAACCACTAGCGAGGGTAAAGCATGAGGCACATGCAAATTCCATTGGGATGCAGTACCTGGAAGCCAGTAGCTAGTACTTAGTTTTTAATTATTACTATAGTCTAATTTAGAAACGATGTAATCATGTAAAGTTTTTATTTCACAGTGTGTTGGAAATAAATGGAGGTTTTATTTTCATGATTGTTCTAAATTAACTATTTTTGCATATTTAACGTATCCATGATTTTACAAAGTTTTGTATGAAATCTAAATTTCCGTAGCCACTTACTGAAATGGGAATTTCAATAAGAAGATTAACGCTATTATGAATACTTGATGATTTATTCAAAGTAGGGAATAAAAGCACAAGTGATGTGACCAAGTATTTATAGATACTCATCAGAGAGTTTGGGTATTGGAAGTGACCAGTAATCAAGTCTGCTTCATGGAGCCGCAGTCATAAGCACAGACTTGATAGGTTGTCCTTAGACCTGAGATACTTGGTTTGGGAACATGAGGACTACTGTACTCTTAGCACGTTCTAACGCTGCACCGTAACTGGGTGGCCATACGGGACGTGACTAGATGCAGCGGAAGCCATGGATCCAAATGCAAGTAGTCAAGAAGGGATTTGCACCTCTTTCAAAAGAGAGATATTTCCGGGCCCCTTGACGATTAAGATTGGCAGAAAACGCGTGGCCACGCTCGGATAGAATAACAGGGGTTATTTAGTAATATCCGTTACTGCAGGCAATCGAAATCAGAGTCAAGAAATACTTGTTTTTTAAGAAATGAATCCTCCACTCCATGTCTTAAATCACTTTAGAAATATCGTGTGCAAAAGGAATGAACCTGTGTACAAATTCAAGCGTGAATTGTATCTCTGGATATAAGAGATCTTATAACCTGGTTAACCTAAGTGTCTGGCTAGGGACCTCCTTAGGCTAATGGTAACAGTACAGTTACTAGTCTGGCACAAGTGGGAGTCTGTTAGGATTATGTGCAAGATAGTAACAGGGTTTACCGTATCCAATGTTATAAGACACTAGTGGGTCACACTGCTACACACCCAATTAGAGATCAAGTGGTTTGATGGAATAATTAATTAGTCTAAATTAATTATTGAGTGAGAAATAAATAATAAATAGTCATTTATTATTTAGTTATATAAAATATCAGTTGGAATATTTTATAGGATTAATTAATAGTGAATTAATTAATTAAAAGGGTTAAGTTATTTAATTAATGGTTTATTAATTAAATAAAGAGTTTAAGCTTGATTAAATAACCTTAACGGGCTTTTAATCAAACGGGCTTTCTTTATTGGGTATTGCCATATTTAGTTTTATAAATATGGTAAACCCTGGTCAGTTTATTCATTCAAGAATCTTAGCTGAAAAGAAAACCCCAGAGAAAAACCAAAAACCCTCCTCACTCTCTCTCTCCATCGATTTCTAGAAGAAACCCGAGGTGGTCTAGCAACCGATTTCACGGTGGTGCAGTAGTGGTGTAATCCCGCCAGCAGTCCAGTTTCGTTCACCGATAAACCAACAACGAGGTAATTTTTCGTAACCCTCTTTTGTATCTGTATGCGTTTAGGATTGGATCCTTGATTGGGAATTAGGTTTTTTGTTTCCGCTGTGCATGTTTTTAGCCTGTAATTCCCAACACTAGACCCCACCAACATTCAACAATTCAAATTAAAATCTCTTAAATTTATTTCAGATTAGCAAAAAAACATGATCAAAATTTAGTGGTTGTTTGGGATTGTTTATTTAAAATGCTTATAACTTATTATAGTGTGATACTGATAATAAGAAGTTTTTAGTATCTTGCATGGAAAAAAAAATTGTAGTTTTTTTAGCACCGGTGGTAAAGAGTTCTTTACTAAAAACAAGATAAGCTACTCCATTCTTACTTATTTACATAGTTGCCAAACACTAAAACCAACTTGTCAACTTACTACATTTTATTACCTTCGTAAGCTAATCCAAACATTTTTTTATAAAATTTCAATACGACACCGCATAAGTTGATAAGTAGTTTTACAAAAAAGGATAAGTCGTTATAAATAAGCAATCCCAACGATATGTCTTTCATTGCTTTTGTTCCCATAATTAAAACTTGAGGTTTTTATATCAAGTTTCAACATCCAATTCTTCCGATTTTCAAAAAAACTAGAAAATGCAATTTGGCAACAAAAAGCCTTAGTTTATCCGCTTGCTCATTAGCGTGCGCTTAGTATATGAAGATATTTATACTTCTTTTCCGAGATGTTAATGAACAAAACGTACAATTGGTATCAGAGCAGGATTTGAATTTATAATTCAAACTGTTCCTGTATCTGGTATTGATTTGATAGATCTTCTTTCGTTCAACTTTATAGTTTCTTCTCGTTTCCTGATTTACTCTGTTTTTCTACTCAAAATGGCAAATACTGCAAATGCGTTTATGAGTACTGGATCACAATCCAAACCTCCCACACTGATTAAGGAAGAATACCCTCAATGGAAGGTGAGGATGGTGAATTTTCTAGAGGGATCCCAGAATCTGTGAATTCCTATATAATCCTCCATATGTTCCAACAAATCTGATCCCGAGAGTACCTGCAACTGAAACAACCCCAGAGATCCCAGAGCATCTAGAACCTAAGGATGTAACAAATTGGAGTGAAGAGGACAAGATCATGGTCGAATTGGGTCACAAGTGCAAAAGGCTTTTAATCATGGCAATTCCTCGTGATATATTCAAAAGCGTGGATCACTGTTATGTGTCAAAAGATATTTGGACTGAATTAGAAAGACAGATTGAAGATGGAAGGAAAACACTAAAGAACAACAGAGTTGTATGTATAAATGAGTATCATACATTCAAGGCTCTTGAAGGAGAATCTCTGTCTGATACCTACTCTAGGTTCAACACGTTGATCAGTAATTGCAAGAGGTATGGGATTATGAGATCCCCAGAGGATAACAACTCTGTTTTCCTGGAAGTCTAGGACAAGGATGGATTCATCTTACTATGTCCATGAGAACTACTCTGGATCTAGAAGGATGGACATTGGCAGATGTGTTCGGATCACTGAAAAGTCAAGAAAATCAAGTCATGCAAATGAAAAGAAGCTATGGAGGACCACTAGCCTTAGTAGCAGGGGAAGGAACAGAGACAAAGAGAGAAGAGAAGAAAGAAGAGAAAGAGAAGAAGAAAAAGAAAAAGGTTCTGATAGCAGAGAGTGAAGAGAGTTCAGAGGAAGAAGTTTCAATGAAGGAACTTGCCAAGGTTGTGGCACTTATGACCAGAGATTTTAGAAGAGGAGGTAATCGAAGAGAGTTTAGAGGACAGGAGAAA
Source organism: Centaurea solstitialis (assembly GCA_030169165.1). NCBI lineage: Eukaryota > Viridiplantae > Streptophyta > Magnoliopsida > Asterales > Asteraceae > Centaurea > Centaurea solstitialis. Next base: position 6,694,951 of record CM058044.1, on the reverse strand, counting down.
AAGTATTTCAGAGAAAGTGGAAGAAGAGAAGAAGATGTGAAGAGAGATGATGAAAAGAAGAATGCCTACAGAGGTGAGGACCAAAAGAAAGAAGAAGCCAAAGAGGGATGCTACAAGTGTGGGAAGCCAGGTCATTTTGCTGCTGAATGTTGGTCAAAGAACCCCAAGAAGAAGGATCCCAGAGATGCTTCTTACTTCAAATGAAAGGCTGAGTATTACACTCAGAAGTCTTTGCTGGCTCAAACAAGTGATCTGGTAACTGATGAATCTTCAGAGGATGAGGCCCAGAGAGGCTTGTTGGCTTGGGAAGATTCAGACATAGAAGATGAGATCTTTTGTGGTATGGCCAAAGTTGATGGTGAAGCATCCAACTTGGTGGCCTCTGAGGTATTCACTCAATCTATCACACCATCTGATATTTTTAAAGAAATAAGTGAGAATTTTGATATGTTTTTACTCTGAGAGAAATGAGCTTAAAAAGAAACTTTCCTTTTATGAGAAAGAAGTACCACTTCTCATAGAAGAAAGGACAAGATTTTTTCAGATGTTCACAGAAGCACAGAATAACTTCGTAAATCTTGAGAAATCTTCAAAAGAAAAACTTCTCAAGGTTAACAAAGAATTAGAAGACAAGGTAACTGAATTAAGAAAGATTAGACATGAAATGAGTAATGTTGTCTCTGTGAAAGAATTTTTTCAAAAAGAGAGGGAGTTCTTACATCAAGATGTTCTTGACAGAGAGCTAAAAATCAGAAGGTTTCAAGATGCTCAAAATGTTTATAAAAAGATAAGAGTTAACATGGGAAGAAGAGGTCTAGGATTCTCAGAGTTTGATAATAAACCCGGTTTCAGATCAAACAAGTCTCTAAAAGATGTTTTCAAGTCTGCAAACAATCTCAGAAGCAACATATAGATTCCAAATCCATTTTAAAAAAGAGAAGACTAATGAATATTCAGAGGTCTTCAACTCCTTTAATCTTTACAAATGTTGCTTTTGATGATTACATTGATTCTTTCTCACCCTCTATGAAGAAAACTCTTATTCCAAGGAAATTCATGAGTCAGAGTCAAATGGGAGTCTTCAGGTTTGGACAACCAGAGACACAAGAGGATTGTGCTTTTGTATGCATTGTTAAACCTTTAGAAAGAAAACTATCCTCTGAGGCACTTGAATTTTATCCCAAAAATGAATCAAAATGCTCTTCTGATATTCCTGAATCTTCTAATACTAAAAGTCTCTGTTGGGAACCGTCCCTAAATGATTCAAACACCTTAAGAAATTTAGGTGGACTTGTTTTAATTGATAGAGATCTTCTCACTTCAGACTCTGACAATGAAGAATTCTTAGATAGAGAATCAGATACAGAATCTGAAATATGTTCAGAAGTATCTATGCCTGAGTCCCTATCTATCACAGAGGATAACTCATTTTTGGAATCAGAAGAAAGTCCATCTTAAGTTATTGAAACTGATATCTATGTTCATAATCAAACAAAACAGTTAGTTAATTCATCAGTTGCTTTAACTAATCCAAAGATAGATATACCAATCTGTCCTTCTTTTAAAAACATGAACATAACTATTCTGTCCTCTAGAGAGATTCAAAGAAAAGAAAAAGAAAAGAGGAAGCAAAATTCATTAAATGAACAATCTTCCTTAATTCAGAGATCAAGGTTTTCAAGAATTCAAAAAGGAAAATGGTCATATACTAACTCTGGCTCTGTGACAGTGAATGCAGGAAAATCAAAGAAGGGGTTAATCAACAGAGGCATAAAAACAATTTCAAAAAGGAGTCTAGAATAGGACAGAAATCTTGTAATGAGAAGCCTAATCCTAGAAAAGGCTCAAATAATCATTTCTCTGTACCCTTCTTTGAAGTTTTAATGAAGAATTTAAGAGACAAGCTTGCAAAATTAACTTTTGTAATTGTTTTCATCTCATGCATACTTTGTCAAATCATTTACATCATTCTTCCTGTCTGGTCACACATCCCAAATCTGAGGAATCAGGATGTACAATAGACATTTTGGCAATTCACAGCCAAAGAAGAGTAAGACCAAACAAAAGGATGCCTTGGCATACTTCAAACAAGCTAATAAAAAAGGACCCAACTTCAAATGGGTACCTAAAACCTCTGTCATTTGATTGCAGAACATACCTCGTGTGTCTACCTGGGTAGTTGACTCAGGATGCTCGAGACACATGACAGGTACTTTAGAGCTCTTGACATCATACATAAAGCAAGAAGGAAGCTTTGTGGCTTGTTGGGGGAATCAAAAGGGAAGAATAAAAGGATATGGCATGATTTTTAAAGGAGAAGTAAGGATGAATCAGGTGTCCTGTGTGGATGGATTGAAACACAACCTCATCAGTGTGAGTCAGCTCTGTGATAATGGAATGGATGTATTATTCAAAATGAAGTTTTGTGTCATGTACAAAGCTGACACATTGGTTGAAGTAATGAGGGCCAATCGAAGAGGAGATCTTTATCCAATGTGCTTTGATACTTCAGAGGCCAAGGAGGAAATATGTTTGATTTCCTCTGTGAAAAGTGAGAAAGCTTGGCTCTGGCATATAAGGTTCTGTCACTTAAACTTTCATACTCTTGACAAGTTGGTAAGACTTAAACTGGTAAAAGGACTACCCAATATAAAATTTGAAAAAGAGCATCTTTGTGCTGCTTGTGAAATGGGTAAACTTAGAAGATCTTCCCATAAAACCAAGTCAGATCCATCCTATGATAAGCCTCTGCAAATGTTACATGTGGACCTCTGTGGACCAATAGCAGTACAGAGTCTTGGAGGAAAGAAGTACATAATGGTACTTGTTGATGAATTTTCACGTTTTACTTGGGTAGAATTCATGAAACTGAAATCTCAAGTTCCTTCTGTGCTAATCAATCTCTTAAAAAGACTACAAGTTCTTCATGAGTCACAGGTAAAAGTTCAAGGAGTGACAATGGGACAGAGTTCAAGAATGCAGCTGTAGAAGAATATCTGGCATCAGTGGGAATCACTCACAATTTTTTAGCCCCCAGAACTCCTCAACAAAATGGTGTAGTTGAAAGAAAGAACAGAACTCTGGTGGAAGCTGCGAGAACAATGTTGAATGCCTCTGGGCTTTCACTCACTTTTTGGGCTGAAGCTGTCTCTGCAGCTTGTTTCACTCAAAATAGATCTCTTGTGGTCAAAAGATTTGAGAAAACACCTTACCAACTCTTGCATAACAAAAGACCCAACGTCAAATTTTTCCATGTTTTTGGTTGCAAATGTTATGTACTCAATGATAGAGAACCAATTGGCAAATTCAATCCAAAAGGAGATGATGTCATTTTTCTTGGTTACTCTTGGGACTCTGCTGCATACAGAGTCTACGTTTTGAGATCTCAAATTCTAGTAGTGAGCACTAATGTGAGATTTGATGATAACTTTCAGGTCACTCAAGATAAATTCACAGAGGAACTCAAGATTCAAGCAGAAAAATCTCCAAATGCCACCACTTTAGAAGATCTAGAGCAACTATTTCATGAATGGTATGAAGATGAACCTGATCCTGACAGAGCCTCTGCTGAAAACGTCAGAGCCTCTGTTGAAAATCTTCAAGAAATCGAAACAAGTAATGGGTACGGGTGAGTTCGAGTAATGGGTACGGAGACCCTACTCGAATCGAGTAACTCGTCGTAATGGTAAATCTAACTCTGTTCTACTTAGTTCCAGGGTTAGGATGAGACAAACTTATCACACTCTTGTTTTACTTAGTTCTGGTGTGTCCCACATAGATACCTGCCAAACATGGGACAAGCTTGTTCTGTCCTGTCCTATCATGTCCCATCCTGTCCAGCATACCAAACGCATCTTTAGTGAATGAAACATTGATTTTATACTTGAAATCTATAAATATAGTCTTCATGTCTAGTTTCATTAAGCTTTTAAAACATCAATTCCAAATAGTTTGATGTGTAATCTCTCCATCTCTATTCATATTTGAATCAATTCCCGCATGACTCCTTAGTGAGATTTTTTTTTAAAATTTGTTATTGAATTAATTGTTAGTTAGAATCAATCCAATTCTTTTCACAATTTTTCTAACGATTCTCTTCAATTATGTTCGAATCTGTTTATACTTAATTTTTAATTAATTTTGTAATACGTGTTTAATTTCGTAAAAACTATGAATTATGTTGTTACTTAAAGACCATACCCGAAACTTTCTGCAAAAAAATGTCAAGTTTTCATAGAACCAGTTACTTTAGTGAGGGATGATATCCCCAATGAAAGGTAAGAAAGATCAACTTTATGGCATGTTTGGAACACAAAATGTATAAATATCTACTCATTGAACCATATGTTCCCTTCATCAGTGGCGGATCTAGAAATTTTGATAATGGGAGCTGAAGTTTAAATAACATGACTTAAAATAATAATACATATAAAAATTAACCACTTTCACGATGTTGAAGATTTGAGCTTTTAAAGAGATACCAGAGATCAAGTTTGAGCCGATCACATATACATAGTAAAACTCGTTTAACTTAATGAGTTGAACCCTATAATACTAACTTTTAATACAACTCATTTCACAACTCGATTAAAATTAAATTTCGTTTTAATGTGTAACTCAAAATTTTTAAACAAGCGCAAAGCTCAAGCTCAAATATTGCAAAAATATATGAACTTGATTCCTAATTGAGTATTAACTTTTCCAAAAGTTAACTTGATACTTCACTTGAGATTTTAGTTGTTATATAACAAAAAATTAACAAAAAAATCAGCTAATAAATTTTATCAGTAACAATTAACATTTAAAAATAGACAATAAACGAAAAATAGTTAAACGATGATAAAGAAAACCACAAACCTCATAATAAATTAAAAAAAAAGTTTCTTCAAATAACTTGAAATTAGTGTCAAAGCCTTGGGGTCAAACTAATATATATTTAGAAAAAATAAATCTTGTGATATGAAAAATTATATATTTTGATAGTCTATGGGGGTCATTTGACCCCCAACAATCAACGTAAGTTAGCCTCTGCCCTTCATTATATTCCTAGAGTTCCTGCTACTCACACAACACTTGAAATGCATGTATTTACTCAAACCTAAGAGCATCTCCAATGGAAAAGCTTTCTATAGCTTTTTACTATTTATAAAAGCTTTTTAAAAGACTTAATAGCATTGAAGATTAAAAGTTTTTTTTGTGAAAAGGTTGGAATAGAATAACTGGTTAGTGAAAAGCTTTTTAAACAAAAGTATTATTTTAACCCTTTCATGTTTTCATATTCATCCTTCATAAATTGATGAAAAGGCTTTATTAAAGGGTTTAGTTCCCCAAAATGTATCCAACTTGTCACATTTTGATATTGTATGTATTGTACTTCAAAAACTACCATTTAATACATCAAAGTTTCAAAATCTACCATTTCATGTATCATGAAACTTGTGCAGGTCATCTCCTCCGGTCGTCATCTCCGGTCATCTTCTCCGGCGAAGTCCGGCCATTTTTTCCGGCGAAGTCCAATAATCTTCTCCGACGAACGCTTTTTTCCATCAAAAACCCATCTTCCTTCATCTCCTTCGAACTTCTCCTTGTTCCTACATCACATTCGTACCCTTCTGTTACCCTCTCACTACTCCGATGAACACCCCCACCCTTCTGTCACCAGAGAAAATAGTCATCGAATAACACGCCGGAGAAGATGGCGGTCATCAGGGAAAATGGTGGTCGCCGGAGAACATACCGGAGAAGATGGAAGATGGTGGTTGCCGAAGAACAAGAAGGTCGAAGCCGGTGGTCGCCGGAGAACGCGCCGGAGAAGATGGTGGTCGTCGGGGAATACGTCGAAGAAGATGATGGTGGCTGAAGAACTCGTCGGAAAAGATATTGGTTGCCGGAGAACTCGTTGGAGAAGATGGTGGTCGCCGGAGAACTTACCGGAGAAGATGGTGGTCGCCGGAGAACTTACCGGAGAAGATGGTGGTCGCCGGAGAACTCGCCGGAGATGATCGATGGTGACCTGTTAGTAACCTACTATCAAAGGTCATGATGCACTAAATGGTAGGTTTTGAAACTTTGATGTATTAAATGGTAGTTTTTGAAGTACAATACATACAATAGCAAAAGGTGACAAGTGGATACATTTTGGGAAACTAAACCCTTTTTAAAATGGTGAATCTATTAAGACACTTGTCTAAATGCTAGTTACACACCTATCTATGCCTAATTATTCGATAATAATTTTTTCTTTTTATTTATTTAATTATTAATCATCATTACTTATTGCTTCTTGTTTTGTTTTTATTTTATATATTAACATGTCATCATTACTTATTATTAATATTTCCATAAACTAAATATAATACTACAAAAACTATTTTTATTAATTGTTATTATAAAAGATAAACCTTTGATAAATTATCTTTATAGAATACTACCTATTTAATTATTTAAACATATCTTGAAATATGTTTAAATAAAGAAATTAGCAATTATAATGTTTAATTAATTGAAATATCTTAAATTTAATCAAAATAATAAAATTAACAAATTAATAGCAAATCAACAAGTCTTGAATTAATCAAAATTGCTTAAAAACACTATTATAAATATAAAAATCAAATGTTACAAACTTAACATTAAATGTTCAATTATCTAAATCAAAATAGTCTATTGTAGCTTTGGATTCTTGATAATTAGTATACTGTTTTATTCGAGCTTGGTACGGGGTTACCTATCCAATTGCACACGTATACCTCCACCGTAACCATTGTGGAGAAATAGTAGGCACTGGGTAACCTCCTTCTAACTTCAATCGAACATAATGGTTTCCATTTACAAACCCGATTGCAATAGGAGAATGCTTAGTCCAATGTTGAGGTGTAGACCGAAGCGGTAAGTACGTGGAACTTCCTATGTTGTTCAAAACATGTAGTATCCGATCATACCTTGAAGCGGTTAGTACATCCATCTCAGGCACACTCCACCAATAATCAAATGGTGCAAATCTGTCTTCATGAAACCAACTCAGCGATGCTCCAACCTGCGCGAAACTAGAAGGGTTAAACATCACTTCATATTCTGTCTTATACATATATAACTCTTCTAGCAATTCACGCCGAATATTGGGCCAATTATCTTTGCTGAAACCTAAGAAAGCGGATATCGCTCGAAATGCACAATTTCCATCGGGTTTCACATCTTGTACCTTCACGAAATACAAATCAAATATCAAAGTAGACAAGGCACAAGACTATATATTATGTTTTAAACCCAATATCTGCATAATGTAAGGGTGAAATATTGGCTCAAATTGATCTTGAAATTCAATGTTTTTGTCGACGTTTGACGTTGGTTCTTGATACCCTGAAACGTAAGAACTGTGTCTCGCCGGTGCCTGGCACCTCAAAATGTCTACACCATCAAACTCTGACTTGTCACAATAACTATGTCTAAGAGGTTCTTGAGTAGAGGAAGTGAAACGAAAACTTCTTGAAAGTTTATCCTTTAAGACGGACGCCCACGCCTAGTTTTCTGAACTGTTGGCTCACACATAGAAATTGTTGATGGCACAAATATCTCCTTTAGCCTTTTTAAAGGATTGACCTTATTCAGTTATGACTGCTTTCTGAACATGTCTGCAAAGCTTTGAACTTCTTCTTCACAACCGATATCATCATCGTGTAAAGCTATACACAGGGTAAAATCAAGCTTTCTCCAAAGCACATCAATCGAATCAAGGGGAATGGGTCGACTTTGACTATAATATAGTGCTTGTTCATGGGTACATGGTAACCCATGACTAGTACGAAGCCGACAACCACAATTTTCAGAAAATACACCAACATTGTCACATCGCTCAAGTTCTTTGTGTAATAAATCCAATGCATGTATTGAAACAAAACCACGTAATCCGTTGAATTGTGGTATTTTGTAACGATGCTTTGTGACAGTTCTACTCTTTTCAAAACTGGCCTTTATATGATTTTCTTGAGCTTTAATCATATGGTGAACGTCATACAATGATGATTGCAAATCTGATTGTGGTGTATCCAAATAAAGTTCAAACCTGGCATGCCGACTCTCAACTTTGTTGGTCGTGTGATTACCAAAATGGAGATATTTGTTAGTTCAGACAAATACAAACATCTCTTTAAAGGGGTTTAACCATGTATCGTTCACATACTTCAATACACCTAAAACGTGAAACAAAAGTAATTCAATATCATAAAATATGCTCGTTAAACATATAAACATACTTATATATATACACATCAACAATACCTTGATAGTCCTTCAATATTCTTTGAAGTTCTGTTAGATTGTTAACGTATTCCTCTTCTGTTAGAGACTGAACTAAACGATTCCACATTCGATAAAAAGAATTTTGAGAATAACTCCCAGATATCTTCATTTTGCTTCTTCTCAAAATGCTTTCAGAGATGTGCCATCTATAAAGCATTTTTTTTTTGCATCTGGAAATACATTGTGACATGCTTTAATCAAACTCAACTCTCTATCTGTGACGATAACACGTGGGTAAATGCATCCATTCATTGTCAACTTAAGACAATCTAACGCCCAAGCATATGATGATTCGCTTTCATTGCTTACATAAACGAACGCAATGCAAAATGTCATATTCGTCGATGTTACACCCGATCTCAAGAAGAGGCATTTTCTATTTATTCATGCTATATGTCGCATCCATCAACACTACGTAAGGAAAAACACGCCATATATCCAAAGATATTGGATGAGCGAAGAATAAATCTTCCAATTCATTTGTCAAATATTGACTCGAGTATGATAAAAGTAGTTTTCTCGAACTAAAAATGACATAAGGATTTGCATTTGAGTTCTACCTGATTTCTTTGTCATTCTAGCTTTATTGCGAGTGTTGTAGAGGGTTTTAAGTGTGGAGACATTATTCGGATTTTGATTTTTCAAGGTGGTTAAAATGTCTCATGGTTTGATACGATTCACTAATAAATCAGCCACTAACCGAGCTTCATTTGCAGACAATCGGGCAGCATATGGATGACCTCCTAGATGGAAAGTTGGTACATGATTATGTTCCTCGCATTGCACCTTAATTGTCCAACATTCACGCCTGACTGAATATTTTCCTACTGATCCGAATGGACAATTTATTTTCCTGCTTTCGGTATGTCTACTTGATATTTTATCGCTTGTGTATACACCACCACGATCACATTTGAATAACACCTTATTCGTCACTCCACTTAATCCAGTATTGGATCGTCTACTCACTATAATGTAACCAATAGAACGCCCTTTATTTTGAACCCAATCGGTTTCCTCACGCGATGAAAACGCCTTAAATTAAATAAAAAATTAACAAAATTAAATGTCTAATTGCTATAGCGTAACCAATAGAACACCGTAAATGCTTTAAATTAACAAAATTAAATGTACGAAATATTTGAATAAAACTAATTAAATAAAAATATTTAAGCAAAAATAGTTATTTTCATCTTAATAAAAGCTCTTGAAAGTTCAAATATTTAATACAAAGTTAAATTCAATCCAATAGATTTTTTGTTATACAATATTATTTATTTATTACAAACTTATATATATTTGATACAATATTATTTCTCTCCATAAAATATTTCATATTTTCATATTTTAAAAATCTCATCACAAATACAAAGAACATTTCCTTATCAAACTACTATTTTTTAGAGAGTAATTCTAATTTAAAAGCATTTACACATTTTTTCTTATTTTCTTCAACTAAGAAAATGTTTTAGAGAATTTTACAGATAAAATTTAATCCGATTACTTACCTTATTAGGTAAGCTTGTATTCATCATATTCAACAATTTAACTCGTAAGCGTTAATGGGGTAAGAGTCTTAGTTCCCCAAAATGTATCCAACTTGTCACCTTTTGCTATTGTATATACTGTACTTTAAAAATTACCATTTAATACATCATACTACTAAAAACCTAACATTTTAAATACTAAATGACTTGTAAACCCGGTAGCCGGTCATTCCGGCCACCTGGTCAACTTCTCCGGCGAGATTTTTTCCGGCATAAACCTATCTTCTCCGGCAACCTTCGGCAAGAAGCCATCTTTTTCCGGCAAGACTTTTAGCACGAACAAAAACCTCTATCTCCGACACCCACCATCTTCTCCGGCAACCTCCATCTCCGCCACCCACCATCTTCTCCGGCAACGTCAATCTCCGCCACCCACCATCTTCTCTGGCGAGCTTCATCAACCCTTCCGCAAACTCACCAGCTTACTCCAATCCGAAAACAGTTGTACATTGTCCGAAATCATCAGCATCATTGCCGGAGAAAATGGTGGTCGTTGGGAAATCGCCGGAAAAGATGGTGGTTGCCGGGAAGTCGTAGGAGAAGATGGTGGTTGCCGGGAAGTCGTAGGAGAAGATGGTGGTTGCCGGGAAGTCGTAGGAGAAGATGGTGGTCACCGGAAAAGTTGTCGAAGAAGACGGTGGTGGTCGGAAAAGTCACCGAAGAAGATGGTGGTGGCCGGAAAAAGCGTCGGAAAAGATAGTGCTGTTGGCCGGAAAAATGGTGGTCGCCGGAATGTCGACGGAGAAGATGACCGGATGGCCGGAAAAGTCACCGGAGAGGGGGGGGGGGGGTGACCGGCTGGTAACCTTTGATAGCAGGTCAGATACATCAAAATGTTAGGTTTTAGGTAGTATGATGTATTAATTGGTAATTTTTGAAGTACAGTATATACAATAGCAAAATGTGACAAGTTGGATACATTTTGGGGAACTAAACCCTTATCTTTACATATGTACAATGTAATACACTTGATCGCTATCATCATTCTTATTGGATAAGATTCTTTGTCTTAACTATATTATGAGGTAAGATACACAACATTTTATTCTTACATTAAAAAGAGACAATTTACATGTGCATCATCTGTATCTCTAATTTTTTTTTTCTTATTATACTTCGCCCCCCCATATATTAACAGTCTTGTTCCTTCCCTGGTGGAGATACTTAAGCATATTTTTTTATTATACACGTTTCAATTTGGTAAGGCATTTTAAATATTTGGATAAATAATCTACATCTTAAAGTAAATGAAAAGGCAACAAAAAAGATATCATATATAAGGTAACAAAAGTTAACAAATACGTAACGTAATTTAGTTTACTAGCATAAGATATCATATATAAGATAACAGAAAAAAATAACATTATATAAAATAATAATATATCATACCTTGTCGATGGGAAAATGTGATTTATCGTGGACATGAAAATCAGTTTTCTCATTCAAATCCGGCATTTCCCTAGTTTGATATTGATTCTCAAATCCATTGTGATGTTGTAAGTTATCCCACAATTTTTCCCACATGTTTATGTTGCAAAAATGTATGTAGAAATATAAGTTTATATCATAATAACGAATCTAAGAATGGGTTATTTTTAGGGTTTAGTTCCCCAAAATGTATCCAACTTGTCACCTTTTGCTATTGTATGTATCCAACTTTAAAAATTACCATTTAATACATTAAACTACCAAAAGCTACCATTTCATGCATCATGAAACTTGTTTAGCAGGTAGCCGGTCATCTCCTCCGGTCATCATCTCCGGTCATCTTCTCCGGCAAGATTCCGGCGACTGCACTATTTCCGGCTACCCATTTTTTCCGGCGACCTCAACCATTTTTCCCGACGATTGTTTTTTCCGGTGTCCCGGGGGCCCGAATACATCCACCACCTCAAGAAGTTCATCTCGATCGTCGAGAAATCACTGTCTTACCGCCACAGCTGCTCCCGGAGGAGTACCGACCACCACTTCGATCCCCCACGGAGGAGCACTGATGTGTTCGAGACCTCGAGAAAGAGCACCGATCGGAGAGAAAAACCCCGGAAAACAACCACCATTGTCGTCACCGGTCGGAGCACCAATGTCGCTATCGCTGGCGACAACAATGGCGAAAACAACCACCATTGTCGTCACCGGTGGCCTTGCGATGACGGCAGCAGCAAGCGCCATCGCCACTGCCGTAGCCGATGCCATTCAAAAAAACCGGAAAAAACAATCATCGGGAAAAATGGTTGAGGTCGCCGAAAAAATGGGTCGCCGGAAATAGTGCAGTCGCTCGAATCTCGCCGGAGAAGATGACCGGATGGCCGGAAAAGTCGCCGGAGAGGGGTGACCTGCTGGTAACCTTTGATAGCAGGTCACGATGCATGAAATGGTAACTTTTGGTAGTTTAATGTATTAAATGGTAATTTTTAAAGTTGGATACATACAATAGCAAAATGTGACAAGTTGAATACATTTTGGGGAACTAAACCCTTATTTTTATAGTAAAAAAAACCAGGTAGTTGGTTGTTAAAATTTATTACTCACTAAAAAACTTAGTTTCCAATAATTAATTAATTTTATATTTTATATTTTACTAATTTTTGAAAACTTAACAATTTTCAAATGGGTGTTGGTGGTGTATTTGTATACGGATGACCTCATCACTTATGGTAGTTTGAAAAGGACATTTCCTTTTAAAAAGGACGTTTTCTTTTTATTTACATCAAATCAAATCTAATTAATTACTATTTATTTATAAAAATAATTATTAAATATTTAAGGGTGTTGCCATTTACACCGTAGTCTATGTTATAGACTAGGGTTGACTTCATTATTAAAGCCTAATAATTATTAAATTCTAATCATTATTGAGTTATTAACTTATTATTACTTTTTCTTTTATTTGTCTTTATTATTTTTTTCAATACATTATTATTAATATATACAATTATATATATAGAGGGTCCTTCAAGGAAAAACCACTTTTTTTGTAAAAACTTGAGGACTAATGTAAGCCCTTGATCTGAAAAATGCATGATCGTCATTTTGGTAATAAAAAAATTACAGTTTATTCATTATATGAATATTCATATTTCAAATTAATCTTATGAATTTGAAATTCATCTACCGAATCTGAAAATTCACCAAAAAAACATATAAAGTCAATTACCAGATAAATATTCATATTCACTATCATATTCACCATATCATATTCATCATATATTCACCATATGAATATTCATATTCACGATATGAATATTCATATTCACCATATCATATTCATCATATATTCACCATATGAATATTCATATTCACGATAAAAATGACATAAATTGAAAACAAATATGGATCAAAACAAACAGATGATGAAATAAAATCTCCATTTCAATCCCACCCCCACCGTCATCTCCATTTCCAACCACAAAAATCTCAACATTTTCAAATTACCCGCTTCTTCTTCATAACAACAGTAGCCCTAATCACGAGCACCAGATCGTGATCGATGACGTCAATTTCGATCCAATTGCTCACAAACACCGAGTTTTCCCCCAATTGAAGAATCCGTACTGCAAGCAGTTTTGGAGCACGAAGGCCGCCGCCGTGCACCACTTCCTCGACCGCCTCCGCCTCCGTCACCTCCGGCGACTCTGGGCTCACGTCAGTTTTTCCTCGCGACTCTGTTCTCCCTCACGGAAGTTTTTCCTCGATAGCTTTTCCTCGTGACTCTGTTCTCCGGGCTCACGTCACCTCTGGCGACTCTGTTCTCCCTCAACCTCGCCCTCCCTCGCCTCCCTTCGATCCGGTTGTTCCTCGCAAGGTCGTTCCCGATCAAGCTGCCGTTGTCGGAGAAGCTATCGAGGCCACCGTTGCCCTTTTTAGATCTGGTGGTGGATGTGGTGGTGGAAGTTAGATGCTCGTTTGTAGATCTGGTGGTGGATGTGGTGGTGGAAGTTAGATGCTCATTTTTAGATCTGGTGGTGGATGTGGTGGTGGTGCGATATGGTGGTGGTGCGACGGTGGCGGCAGGTGGTGGCGGCAGGTGGTGGCGGCAGGTGGTGGCGGCAGGTGGTGGCGGCAGGTGGTGGCGACAAGTGGTGGCGACAGGTGGTGGAAGTTAGATGGGGAAGAAATGGGGGTTAGGATTGTGGTTGTAATTGAGAAGATTGGGGGTTAGGGTTTGGCTTGGAGAAGAAGATATATCTAGTTGTTAAAATACCCAAATTACCCTTTTGGGTTATAATCAGGTGTGGAACATGTGGTTGTAGAAAAGTTACAAAAAAATGCTATCCATATTATTAACCATTGATGTAAATTAATTGATGGTTTAGATTGTTCCTCTAGTTTTTACAAAATATGTGATTTTTATTTGATTAATCCTCTATATATATATAACAAATAGTTTAAATAATTTTAGTAATAATGAGTTTTTTAATTATTTTTAAAAATTAATTTTATCAGTGTAATGTATTATATTATGATGAACTTATAAATAATTTATATATTTTTTTCAAAAACCAAGGTATAAAACTAAATAATTTTGTTTCATCAAAACTTATATATATATATATATATATCATTTTTATATTATACGTAACTAAAATATATACGGCAAAATAAATCAAAAGTTTACATACAATACAAACATTTAAAAGACAATACATACAATATAATAGGCTATAAAGAAATAAACTTTTCCTTAAATAATAAATTTTTGTTCCAAAACATAACATCATTAGTTAATATAAAAAATTAACAACTAGTCCTCTATATTTAAAAAATCTTGTTGATTAGGTTTGAGTTTCTTATAGAATTGTAGACGTGATTCATACATAGTTTGCAATCCAACTGCCGATGGGATTTTGTTTTTGGTCAATAATGCTGAAATCAAGGCATTAGGTACTCCTCTTCTAACTGGACCGTCACGTAATGATTGTTGTTTACGTGTGAAATTGTAAAGACTCGATGGTAGCGAAACTCTTAATTATCTAATTGGTTAAAACTTAAGATCCTATTTGATAAAAAGTCAAACAATTTAATTATCTAACTGCAAGCTTAAACATATTTTGGATATGCACTTTCGGAATAAAAACGTTAATATATTTGGTTCAAATATATATTGGTTAGTTAAGGCAATTTTTCCAATAAAGATATATACTTTATAAAAGAATCCATGCGTAATGGAAAAGTAAAATAAACTATTTAAATAAATAATAAGATTGAAAAAAAAAACACCTTTTGACGGTGACCGGAGAGATGACGTTGGCTTGAGGTGCGACGGTGACCGGCGAGGTAACGGTTGCTTAAGGTGCGACGATGACTGGATAGATGACGGTGTGTGTTTTTGATAGTGTGTTTATCTTTTGTTTTTTCGTATGATTTATAACACACATTAATTTGGATATTATAGCTAAAAACATATCTAAAAATTAATGTATTCATTTAGTTTTGTTTATTTTTTATGTGTTGGAATAAAGTAATCAAACTCTATTATCAATAAAAAAAATTAGAAAATATAAAAAATACTTAAACTCTATTTACAATGTTTATCAAATAAAAAAAGTAAACCATTTAAAAGAAACAACAAATTAAAAATGAAAATGAAATAAATGATGGTGGGACCAAGGGTAGAAATGACAATTAATTAAAGTCAAATATGTTTAACTTTTCATTGGTTTAATTGGTCCAACACTCTTTTCCAATAAATCTTAGTATAGACTAGGGTGCATTTAGAAAGTAGTCTAGGGTGTATTTGGAAATACCCAATATTTAAATGTAATCAGTAAAATTGTCTTTTCAAAGTAATTAATAATAGTCAACTGAAAATGTATATGGAAGAGAAGTAAAAAAAAACATTAAATATTAGTAGGTAGGATATAGTAAGGTGTCTCTATAGCAACATCCTTTTAAAAAGTTTTTGCCATTGAAGAAACTTAAAAATGATAGCTTTTTGTTAATAAAAATGGAAGAAATAACAGGTGGCAATTGTGAAAAGTCTTTGAAAGACTTTGTGATTGTAGATGCTCTAAAGATGGAGATCTTCGGGAGAAGGAAGAAGCTACCAAAGTGGAGATTCTCAAATAGCTAAAAGGTTACTTATAGTGGCTATTTACAACGATATGTTTCGATCACTTGACTCGTGCGAAAGTGCTAAAGGATTTCGTTTGATTTTATTTCTTTTTTTATTTCTCCTATTTTATTTGGTATTTATCTCCTTTGATAGTTTCCTTTTTTTTCCGATTGTAATCCCTTTTTAAAGAACCAAGCTTGCTCAATAATATACAAGTTGTCAATAATAAAAGTTTTTATGGTATCAGAGCGGGTTTGATTGACCTGTCTCAAACATCAACGACGCCATGGCCGAGAAGACGTCGGGGCGCAACCAAAGAACGATGAAAACACCATTGATCCAAATTCTCCATATTATATTCATTCATCTGATTATCCAAGACAGGTGCAGGTAAACGATGTTCTCTTTGACATCAACTACGGAGATTGGGCTCAAGAGATGAAGAATTTTTTGTTCGCAAAGAACAAAATCAGTTTCGTTAATGGTTCGATAAAAAAGCCAGAAGAGGAATCGAAACAATATATGTTATGGATGAGATGTGATGCTATGATAAAGGGATGATTGACTATAGCCATGGAGAAGGAAATCAGATCAAGCGTCAAATACGCCAACACTGCTGCGGAGATATGGATCGACCTTGAAGAAAGATTTGGCAAGGAAAGTGCTTCACAGGGCATATGAACTCAAATAGACCTTGACCACCATGGCTCATAACGGCACATCTGTTTCAGCCTATTACACCAAGATGCGAGGATTGTGGGACAAAATACAAACCGTGTCACCAACACCTTCTGCACCTGTGGAAACTGTACATGTGATGCTGGCAAAAGACTAAACGAAGCAAAAGAAAAGCAGAGGCTCTACGAGTTTTTGATGGGACTTGACAATGAGTTTTCTACGATTAAGACTCAGATTATTTCCTCGAAACCAACTCCTACGCTTGGCACCACTTATCATCTGGTCGCATAAGATGAACAACAAAGAGCCATAGCGGCCACAAGAAAACCCACACATGAGGCTGCTACTTTTCAAAGTTTTATTCCGAACAGAAGGGAAGGAACTAATGACTAAAAACCACAGGGTAATGATGCGGTAATTATCATACATAAAAAGCGTAACAAGTTTTAACCTCTAATGCCTAGCCACTGTCTTACCACATATACAGGCAAGCGTACCTGATCGTGAGTAATATAGTGTAGGAAAGTCCAGGTATCGTATCTACCACTGGGAACGGTCAAGTTATCGTAGATTACTAATCTAAATCAGTTTAATTAACCTAAAGCTTTTGCGAGGGTTTTTATGAAAAAGGTTTTAATACTAAAAAGACAACTAAATTAACTATGAATTAAGAAAGCGATTAAAAAGATTAATTAAGAACTATATGAAGGAAAACAGTAGCACTTATCATGGTATAGTGAATCCCCAAGTGGATGATCTAAATAGGCCAAAGGTTTGGTTGTTTTGGTTATTGTAGGAATTTAAGTCTAGGACACCCTAACATGTAGTGATTATGGTATTTAACTAGGTCTTGGTACTCCTAGTTCCAATACTTAGGTCGTTTGTCAGGCAACCTAATTCCGAAAATCCGATCCTAATTCTATTGTATGGTTTTCTACCTCCATGTCACTCTCGGTCCAAGTAACCACTTAACACAACTCTCTTGGTCAAAGGGTAGGTTAAGGTAGGTTGATTATCCTATCGGAGTCTATCTACTTTGGTCAAAACAGATACACCCAACCAATGAGTTCGAATAACCAGACGATAATAATCAGAACGGAACCATAACACACATTCAATCAACCAAAAACAAACCACTAAACATTAATTATAAAATCATCATCCACAGTGGTTCATCGACCATGACAAGTACCACTATTAAAAGACTACTCACTAAACATAATGTAAACAGAAAACATGATAGTAGACATGATACCGACAATACAACGACGGATGATCAGAGATCGAACCCCGCAGCGTATCGGCACCACTCTGACTTTCACTCTCGTCTCTACTTCGTATCCCCGTATATGCGTCTATGTGAATCTCCGAGTATATTCTGAATTGAAGGAGGAGGCTGGTATTTAAAAGAAAACGTCCAAGACCCATTTGGCGATCGCCAGACTGCTAGTTTCGCGGCGCCAAGCACTTAGGTCAAACCCTGGTCTTCATCTTTGTCGAACTTGGCGGCGCCAGATCTGGAATTTCGCGGACGCCAGATGGCTACTGGATTGATGTTGCACATTTTTCACGTTTTCTCGCATTTTTTCGTACTTTTCCGTTCCACGGCCTCCAAATCCTACATAAGTAATAATAAGCTCATTTGGTGAGTGAAATGATCATAAACGGGTGAGAAATGGGGTAAAGTCATATAATTAAGCTCAACCAAAACATGTATAATTTTGGTGTTATCAAAATCCCCACACTTAAGCTTTGATTGTCCTCAATTAAAAGACTGAAAGATAAGAAAGATAACTCCAAAATTATCTCCACCCAAGATCGTCCAAGAGAACAGAGTATACTCACATAATCGAACACACAAACAAGAGCCGTCAAGCAATCGGATACCAAGATTAACCTTTCACCCTCACATAGTATGAATAATCATATAAACTGCTGGGTTTTTATGGGTATCCACGGATCAAACTGACTCGAGGATTAACTCGAACCTTACTGGTTTGATAAATCTCATAGGTTAATCAAACTGATAAAACCTACGCGATCAGAAACACGCTGGTTCCGATCTAATCATACGGAAGCGATAAAAGCTAAAAACCCATTATTAGCCTAAAGATCTTTAATCGTTCCTAGTTTTAATCCTAATAGTTTAGATTAGGTCAATTTACCTGGATTGCTTGATGATAGTCCACCGGTGATCGACCAACGAACGTTTTCTAGTTGAACTTGTATGAAAACCCGAACAACCAAAAACTGGAATCCGACAGGAGGGGAGGTCGGCGCCGGTTGGAGCGAGGGAGAGAGAGGAGGATGGAAACTGAAACTGTTTTTCTTAGCTGAAAAGCTTACCTTTTTCCTTAACCCATAAGCCTTATTTATATGAAGGAAAAATACAGTTTGAATAGAATCCAGTTTCCTTATTATAATTATCTCAAATCTTTTTCCTTTTTAAATAGCTGGAAAAGAATTTGCATATGATAATTATAATTATATTTATCTAATACATATAAAAAACCTTATTAATTAACTATTATATATTTATTTATCTAATAAATATATAATATCCCAATTAATTAATAAACCTCCAACTTTGGTAATTCTGGCTGTAATTACCCAATTGATTTATAATACACTATTATAAATCTTAACTCTCCATTTATGGGTTTCATCTAACTTGTTCGACTTATAGGTCCTCACAAGTGTGACCCTCAAGTGTCTTGTAACATTGGATGTATAATCACTTGGTTTGTCAATTCTGCACATAATTCCTAACATAAAGTGTATCTCTCGGGGTAAAAGTGTATATGTAAGTGATCACACCAATACTCGACTAATTCCCGCATGCATAAGCTTGTCACCAAATCTAATCTCCACCACTGAGAAGTTGTCAACCGTCAAGAGGACTTTGGGGTTGTAACATTAGGCTAAGGGTTAAGGGTAGGATAAAGGATATATAAGTGACTAAGGGTTTTGCAACAAAAACTTGAAAACTCAATCAGTAATGATCCAAACAGCGAAGCAATCTGACTTTCGAACAATGAAACTTTTGGGATGAGCATTTCCTCTCTTTTCTTTTTAGAATTGGTCTAATCCTATGGCTTATTTGGGGCACAAATTCTTTTTCAATCTTTTCAGCTCACATTCTTTTCTTTTCTCGACATTCTCGACTCTTTTGGTATTTCTTTTTCTTTTCTGAGTCTCAAATATTTTTCTCTTTCTTTTCTTTTCCTCTATTTTTTTTCAGAGCAGCAACTATGTTGCTTTTGGGCTCTTTTAAATCTCAATCCCATAAAAACTGTCAGATTTGAAAAACTGGATCAAAACATCTCAAGAATCAAATTTAAGTTACGGCCAAAAGATAGATAAAAATTAGGCTAAAGGATAAAGTGTATAGAGGGTAAAGAAATGAAAAGGCTAAGGCTCAAAATGGTTACAAGGGATGAAGTACTAACATGAGTACTTTTTAATCAAAGGCTAGGCAAATCAAATAACCTTATGGTGAGGTTATCTGACGAAGGCTAAAAGGGTTAGAAATGAAGGCCTCTATCAGTGCAATGGTGATAAGTACTTCTCTTATGTGGTCTCGACAAGCATTCAAATGACAAGTTCTACCTTGGGTCAAAGTCGGTATTCCTCACGAAATAAATAGATATAACAATTAAGGCTCAAACTCTCAATGGAATTGGGTGAGGCACTCATGGCAATCAGTATTCCAACGCATCCTTTTACTCAACTAATCCTATTCAGTGTTCTCCTATGCAAGCAACTCAGTCTCAAAAACAATCTCAGATAAGTCCACATAACCCCCTCCCCACACTTAAAATTTGCAGTGTCCTCTATGCAACAATCAAAACAATTATGGAGTAATTGGGAAAAAGAGAAACTTTCCGGTTTATGTGACGAAATCTGTTCTGATCTGAGAGAGTGTTCCAAGTATCGTGCTCGATCAAAGATCATAGATCGCTGTATCTACTACCAAAAAGAAAAAGTAAAAATGTAAAAACGAACTAATAAAATAAACCAAACTAAAGCAATTAAAAAGTACTTAAAATCCTAAACAAACCAACAAAAATAAAAAGGTGTTCAACCAAACCAAACCACACAAACGAAAAATAAAATTGTTTACGACAACCATATCGAATGAGAGATTAAAAGAGAGAGATCAATAAGGGCCACGAGGTTGGTTTTGCCAATCCTCAAATGTTGGGTAACCAGGCGGAGCATCCTCGGAGTATGACCAAAAAGGTGATGGTGCATACGCGGTATTCGGTTGAATACCGAAATGAGAGGCCATCTGGTTCATCACTCCACTTTTCCAATTGGCTTGGTGAAGAGCCTCCACGGTGTTGTACTCCACATGCTGATGATGACGGTCATAAGACAATGACATCTCCGAGAGTCGGTTACTCAAGTCTTGGTAACCCGAATATGCCGTCCATTCCGCCGGTTGCTCTCCCGCACTCGTCCCACTTGTTCCACCAGCCTCATGCGTGCTTCTCGGTGCTCTCCTTGCTTGACTCCTCGTCTCCACAACTCGAGGATCTCGAATCCACACGTTCTGGTCCCGACCAATCATATGTTGCACCGCTGCTATCCCCATACCTCGGAGTTGGTCCATGTCAATCAACCCCATCTCGCCAAGAACAGTCATCGAGGCAATGGCACCATCGGTTAAAATACCGAAGTGCTTGGCTAAGAGCGTCACGTACTGGCCACCAACCATTCGGCTACCCTCTTGATAACCACTCGCCTTAGCGAGTTGAACGGCGATGAGATACGGAGCATTCGGATACTTGTCCTCCGTAGAAAGCTGCTCAAGAAGCCAAAGATCGTACACGGAAACTTTTTCCTCACTCGAGGAACGAGCATTCACCGCTTGAATAAGCATGCGGTGTAGAAGTTGTTGGGTTTTTGGCGATTCGGATAAAACAGATATAAACATATAAACGAATAAACGCAGCGGATAAAACAAAAACCCCGAACAAAGATCCAACCGTAATTTAACAGATACAAATCTATCAAGGGGGTTTTCTCGCGTTTACCTTTAGCGATCCAAACTTTTCTCCGGAAGCTAGTGAGGGATACACCGCTACTGCACCACCGTGAGACTGGCTGCTAGACCGCCTAGGATTCGATCGGAAAAACCTCCCGGTGTGGGTGTGTGTGTCAAACGCCGACAAGAGAGAGAGAGAGAGAGAGAGAGAGAATTGGGATTCTTGGTGAGAAAGTAATTATGAAATCTGTGTTATAATTCTATTACCCTAACCCTATATTTATATAGGTAATTATGGTAATCATATTAAGAATCCCAATCCATAAATAACTGTCCACAATAACTTTCTTAATTAACTCAAACTTGTTAATCAAGTAATTATATTTAACTGATAAATAATAAATAAACAATTTATTATTTATCCTTTTCTCTCTAATAAATAATTAAACTTAATTAATTATTTCCACACGATAAATCCAATAGGTCTCGGGTTGGGTGTGTAGCAGTGTGACCCACTAGTGTCTTATAACATTGGACATAGTGATCCTAATTACTGTCTTGCACATAATCCTTTCAGACTCCCACTTGTGCCAGACAAGTAACTTAACTGTCACTATTAGCCTAAGGAGGTCCCTAGCCAGACACTTAGGTTGACCAGGTTATAAGATCTCTTATAGCCAGAGATACGATTCATATTTGAATTGTACACAGGTTCATTCCTTTTACACACGATATTTTAAAGTGAGTTTTGACATGGAGCTGAGATAGTTCAATCATAAACTCAAGTATTTCCTGACTCTGATCTCGATTGCCTGCAGTAACGGATCTTCCAAATAACCCACTGTTATTCTATCCGAGCGTGGCCACGCATTTTTGCCAATCTTAATCGTCAGGGGGCCCAGAAATATCTCTCCCATGTGGGAGGTGTAAATCCCATCTTGACTATCCGCATCTACAACCACGGCTTCCGCTGTATCTAGTCATACCCCTTATGACCACCCAGTTACGGTGCGGCGTTAGAGCATGCTAAGAGTACAGTAGTCCTCATGATCATAGACCAGATATCTCAGGTCAAAGGACAACCTATCATCAAGTCAATGCTTATGACAAAGGCTCCATGAAGCAGACTTGAAACTGGTCACTTCCAATACCTATTCACTCTGATAAGTATCTATGAATGTCTAACTATACCAACTGTATATTAAACACTTCATAATAGCGTTATAACCCTACTGAGATTCCCATCTCAATAAGTTGCTACGGAAATTTAGATTTTTACAAACTTGTGAAAAATCATGGATAACCTTAAATATGCGAAAAGTAATTTTTCTTGAAAACATCTTTAAAATAGTATCTCTTTATTTCCAACACACAGTGAAATAAACTTTCATAATGTTTCAAAAATTACATTGATAATCGATAACATAAACTAACTACTAGTATCCAGGTACTGCATTCCTATGGAACTAGTATGGCCCTCATGCTTTGCTCTAGCTAAAGGCTTTGTTAGCGGATCTGCAACGTTCTCATCCGTCGGAATCTTGCATATTCTCACATCTCCTCTTCCAATAATCTCTCGGATGAGGTGATATTTCCTGAGTACATGTCTCGACTTGTGATGTTCTCTGGGCTCCTTCGCTTGCGCTACTGCCCCAGAGTTATCACAGTAAATATCAATGGGTCTAGAGATACTGGCTACAACTCTTAGATCCGTGATAAAACTCCTGAGCCAGACAGCTTCCTTTGCCGCGTCTGATGCTGCAATGTACTCTGCCTCTGTAGTGGAATCCGCTATGGTATCTTGCTTCGAGCTCTTCCACGAGATCGCGCCTCCATTTAGGGTAAATACATATCCTGACTGTGATCTAAAATCATCTTTGTCGGTCTGAAAACTAGTGTCAGTGTAGCCTGTGACGCTAATCTCGTCTTCAGATCCTCCAAAGACCAAGAACATTTCTTTTGTACGTCTCATGTACTTGAGAATGTTCTTGACAGCCACCCAATGGGCTTCACCTGGGTTCTGCTGGTATCTGCTCGTAACACTTATCGAGTAAGCAACATCGGGCCTTGTACATAACATGGTATACATAATTGATCCTATCGCTGAAGCATATGGGATCAATTTCATCTTGTCCTGATCTTCACTAGAAATAGGACACTGTGCTTTGCTTAGCACTATGCCATGCTGCATTGGGATAAATCCTTTCTTGGATTCGTCCATCCTGAATCGTTTCAGGATTTTGTCAATGTATGTACTCTGACTAATCCCGATAAGCCGTCTAGATCTATTCCTATAGATCTTTATACCAAGTATATAGGCGGCTTCTCCAAGGTCTTTCATTTGGAAACACTTGCTTAACCAAGTCTTTACACTCTGTAAAGTTGGTACGTCATTTCCAATGAGTAGAATATCATCTACATATAAGACCAAGAAGGTTACTATGCTCCCACTGAACTTTGTGTAAACACATGGTTCAAACTCACTCTTGGCAAAACCAAATTCTTTGATTCGCTCATCAAAGTGTAAGTTCCAACTTCTAGATGCCTGTTTTAATCCATATATGGATTTCAACAACTTGCACACTTTATTAGGATTCTTTGGATCTATGAAACCTTCCGGCTGTTCCATATAGACGTCTTCTGTTAACTTCCCGTTCAGGAAGGCCGTCTTAACATCCATCTGCCAAATCTCGTAATTGAAGTACGCTGAAATGGCCATCAAGATCCTAATAGACTTTAACATTGCTACTGGTGAAAAAGTTTCATCATAGTCAATACCATGAGTTTGCGTGAAACCTTTTGCTACCAGTCTAGCTTTAAAGGTGTGCACATTACCGTCCATGTCAGTTTTCTTCTTGAAAACCCATTTACGTCCAACAGCCCTACTGTGTTGGGGTAAATCTGTCAACTCCCATACTTGGTTGTCGTACATGGACTGCATCTCAGCCTTCATGGCCTCCTGCCATTGTTCAGACTCACTGCCTGATACAGCTTCTCCATAGGAGGTCGGTTCATTCAAGTCTCCATCATCCTGAGAGACTAAGAACCCAAGATACCTATCTGGCTCTTGCCTTATCCTAGTGGATCTGCGAAGGTCCTGTGTTTGCACTTCCTCAACCGTTTCTGGTTGAGTCTCAACATATTCTTGTTGAGCAACTGGCTCAACTATCGGTGAAGTGTCATCTTCCTCTACCTCCTGTGATCTACATCATTCCTGGTATCCTCTTGGTTGAGGAACTTATCCTCCAGAAAATCACCTCCCCGAGCTACAAAGACTTTGTTCTCGGTAGGATTGTAGAAGTAGTATCCCACAGTAGTCTTGGGATATCCTACGAAGAAGCACTTATCTGATTTGGGTTTGAGTTTTTCAGAAGTTGGTCTCTTGACATATACTTCACAACCCCAAATCTTTAGAAAAGACAATTTTGGTTTCTTGCCTGTCCAAATTTCATATGGTGTCTTTTCTACCGATTTAGTTGGCACTTTGTTCAGTATGTGGGCCGCTGTTTCGAGCGCATGTCCCCAAAATGACACTGGTAGTGAGGAACGACACATCATTGATCTTACCATATCAAGCAAGGTACGGTTTCTCCTTTCTGACACACCATTCATCTGGGGTGTGTACGGAGGTGTGAGTTGTGAAACAATCCCACATTCTATCAAATGATTGTTAAATTCCTGACTCAGATATTCCCCACCTCGATCTGACCTTAGGAACTTGATTTTCTTGTCAAGTTGATTCTGTACTTCACTCTGAAATTCCTTAAATCTTTCAAAGGCTTCAGATTTATGTCTCATCAAATAGACATAACCATATCTACTGAAATCGTCAGTAAAAGTGATGAAGTACCGGTATCCTCCTCTAGCTTCGTGACTGAAGGGACCACATACATCTGTGTGTATAATTCCCAACAAATCATTTGCCCTTTCATTATCTTTGTTGAAGGGTTGCTTTGTCATCTTACCGGATAAACAAGATTCGCAATTGTCAAACGGTTTAAAATCGAAAGACCCAAGGAGTCCTCCTTTCTGGAGTTTCTCTATGCGTTTCTTGTTTATGTGACCTAGACGACAATGCCAGAGGTAAGTCTGATCCTCAATATCCTTGGATCGTTTACTTATATGATAGACTTCTCTATTTTTTTGTAGATTTAACACATATAGACCATTAGAGGGAGTTGCTTTGAAATAAAAGATATCATTTTTAAAGCAAGAGATAAGTTTATAATCATATTTATAGAAAAACCCATGGTCTACAAGTAAATCGAAAGAAATAACATTTTTGATCATTCTAGGAACATAGTAACAATTTTCAAGTTCCAATACTAGACCTGAGGGTAAACTAAGACTGTAAGACCCTATAGACTCAGCTACAAGCATCTGGCCTTCGCCGACTCTTAGGTTCGAACGGTCCTTCCCCAGCATCTCCCTTCTTTTGAATCCCTGTAAATGATTACAAATGTGATTACCACTGCCTGTATCAAGTACCCATGATTCATAAGAAGTGATCAAACAGTCTATCATAAAGATACCTGGTGCATCGGGTAAACCGATGTCTAGCTGGTCGATATCCATCGAGTGAGCACAAATATCCTTGCTACCGCATTCTGGGCAACTCAGATCTCCCAGCTCGTCAATCCAATCCGTGTCCATGAGGTCAGCAGGTGCTGCAGTTTTCGGCTCCAAACTGGCCAAAATATCCTCATGAAGCTTTGCCACGTCTCTCTTTGGTTCTCCAATGTACGCACTAACTGTGTTACGTATCTCATCAGTGAGGGAGAACCACATGAGATGCACAAGTTCCTCCTGGACAACTTTGTATCCCATGCGTGACAAACTTTTAAAGAGCTTCCTCATCTCTAGGAGATGCTCTTTAACAGATTGACCTTTTTCCAGTTTCAGAGAATAGATCTCTTTCATGATTAGATACTTCCCACTCTTCTTATAGAAACCCACCTGGTTCTCTATATTCTTCACGACCTCATGGCAATATCTAACCCTCAAATCAGCAGTAAACTCGGGTGAGGTAGAAAAGGACAGAATCGACATCACATCAGATTCGTCAGCCATGAATTTGAAGTATTCAGCAAAGTCCTTTTCAGGAGCATTGCAACCGGGTCGTGAAACGGGTTTCTCTATCACGTACCGCTTACCCTGTGCATCCAAGACATTGTCAAGGTGCATTTTCCAGACTGGAAAATTTTGGCCTGTAAGCTTCCATTTCCCCATTATCAGGCGGAGAGATTCCTCAGGTGAATAAAAGATAATAGCAGACATCTACAGACAAATATGAAATTCCGATTTAGTTATCTGATTGTACTTCTAATAAATTATTACCTTAGAACAATAATTATATTAGACTAGAATCCATATTTCACATGAATTGACAGGCGGTTTGCTCACGCAAGCCAATCCATGCTATTTCTGGTAGGTAACGACTTATACCAATCGCATCTTTAAACGAAGATACGACTTCTAGATCGTCGGGACATCGGATACTTGAATCCGTGCATATTTAGTCCCTCTAGTGTGTTTTGGCCCGGTACCACCCGGTGAGTTGTAACAACTACCAAAATAGATCGCACCATTTTGAACTGGATGTACTCTGGTCGGTACCCCCCGATATCGCAGAGTCTTTTCACCCCCTTCAGCTTGGGGTTTGAATGTGGGGCTAAAGGTTCGACTCCTTCGAGCCCCGACGTACCTTACGCCAAAGGTGTCCACAAATGGATCACACTAACTGATCTAAGATTTTCCTAAGGATTTAGCCAGTTTTTAGTTTTGAAAAAGACTAGTTCGAAAAACAAACTGTAATCGAACTCTTTAATCTGATTTCATAAAATTTTGTTTTTATCTAAGACTAAGTAATCATAATCAACCACGCAGATAAAAACAAGACAGTGTCATAGCTTTTGCCCAGATCTATTGTCAGTTTCGTGAGCCAACACGAGAACTGACGGTCCAAAATCCTATGTGACTAAACAACCACAAGGCATGAAATCTTGGTGCTCCCACTAGCTCCAACGTCTCCGGTCGTGTCTCCGTGAAACTCCGTCTTTAGCTTTAACGAAACTAATATTAACTATTACATAAAAAGGGTTGCAAATGGCACGCAGGCCTCCCTTACCAAAATAATTACATAAAGCAATAAAATAACACAATAAAGAACACAACCATAGGTCAAGGGGCTTGGCTATGACAACTAAGCAGTTTAAAGAATTAAACTTAAGACAAAACAGTTTTTGATAAGACTGGTTTTTGTAATAATCCAAACTGGATTATATTAAAGTTTTAAAAATACTAATTAAAACTCATCCCAATTCGAAAAAGAGTTCCTAATTCGAATTCGATAATTATCCCAAAAACAATTAAAGGATAATGATAATCCCAATCCCGAAAAATTTGATCCGTTAAACTTTAGTGATTATCGTGTCTTGACCATCACGGTTTTACCGGAACCAAAAATATCACCGATTATATCCGCCATCGACAACCGCCGCGACGTGGTCGGCCGTCGATTGCCCGGAACCGGCACACGACGGCGACGCCAAACGAACGCCACCGCCGCCGCCCCGTAACACCATCGCCGCGAACGGCGATGACGCAAAAACGCCACCACCGCCGCTCCAATCGTCGCCGGCGCGCAACGATGACGCAAACGCCACCGCCGCCGCCCAAATAAAACAACCATAAACCGCCGCCACCACCGCGGCTGCCCTAGCCGACCGGTGGTGCGGCTTTGCGGCGCTCGGACGACCACCACCACCATCGCCGATCGCGGCTTTGGTGGCTGGTGGTGTTGGGACTGAGATCGACCACCACCACCGATTCGGTGGTGGGTGGTTTGCGGTTTTGGCGAGGAACGACCACCACCACCGTCGCCGATCGCGGCTTCGGTGGTGTGGTGGTTTGTGATGGACGCAGCCGCCACCACCGTCGCCGATCGTGGCTTCGGTGGTGGTTTACGGTTTTGATGAAAAGCGACCACAACCACCATCGGGGTGGTTCGGTGGTTTCCGGTGGTCCATCCGGGATTCATCCGGCGATCGGCCCGGCGGTTCGGTCGGTTTATCACCGCCTTTCCACCGCCGATTGCCACGAGTCTCGGGATCAATTCAAAAATCAAAATTTTACCGGAAAATTAGATTTTTACCAAAAACCAACTTTTATCAAAAAACTAAAACAGATCTGATAAATATACGGAAGTGGCTCTGATACCACTGTTGGGTTTTTGGCGATTCGGATAAAACAGATATAAACATATAAACGAATAAACGCAGCGGATAAAACAAAAACCCCGAACAAAGATCCAACCGTAATTTAACAGATACAAATCTATCAAGGGGGTTTTCTCGCGTTTACCTTTAGCGATCCAAACTTTTCTCCGGAAGCTAGTGAGGGATACACCGCTACTGCACCACCGTGAGACTGGCTGCTAGACCGCCTAGGATTCGATCGGAAAAACCTCCCGGTGTGGGTGTGTGTGTCAAACGCCGACAAGAGAGAGAGAGAGAGAGAATTGGGATTCTTGGTGAGAAAGTAATTATGAAATCTGTGTTATAATTCTATTACCCTAACCCTATATTTATATAGGTAATTATGGTAATCATATTAAGAATCCCAATCCATAAATAACTATCCACAATAACTTCCTTAATTAACTCAAACTTGTTAATCAAGTAATTATATTTAACTGATAAATAATAAATAAACAATTTATTATTTATCCTTTTCTCTCTAATAAATAATTAAACTTAATTAATTATTTCCACACGATAAATCCAATAGGTCTCGGGTTGGGTGTGTAGCAGTGTGACCCACTAGTGTCTTATAACATTGGACATAGTGATCCTAATTACTGTCTTGCACATAATCCTTTCAGAAGTCGGCCTGACGAAGTAAGAAAGCCCTTCACCTTGAGATTTCCACCATAGTCACCTTCACCAAGAATCGCCCAAGCCAACTGAGGATCGAAACCGTCCGGCCTCTTTGCGGTCGCCCACATGTACTCCACGAATCCAGGAGCATCCACTTCTGCTTGGGTATATATCCCCAAGGCGACGGCAAATTCCACCAACGAAAGTGATCTCCAAACTCCCCCGAGTCGAAAAGTTATGCACGACTGATAGAACTCCTCAAGGGCCTTGATTGCATCGAAACGGAACGTGGCCACTGTTAGAATATGTGGAACCCCAAGATTAATCTCCAAAAGAGCTCTTGAGGAGAGAAGGGGGGTTCCAACATATATAGTGAAGATTTGGTCCAAGTCTAGCCAATGTGGGACTCTAACACGCCCCCTCCAACAGAGGCTAGATAGAGAGCCTAGAAGGGTCACGAGAGGACCAGGAGAGGGCCACGAGAGGGCCGGGAGAGAGGCGGCATGTTAGTCCCTAGAGTGGTAGACCTTGGCTCTGATACCATGTTAGTTTGTGAGGTTCCAACTCAAAACCAATTAGCTATGAGTGGAGTAGCCCATGACCCTTATAAGCACATTACAAGTTCACTTTGTGTCCAATGTGGGACATTGCTCAACACGCCCTCTTACGTGTGGCGTTCTTTCAGCCTAACACGTGGATACTTTGGGTTACGTGGAGTCTGTGTGGCGTTTTGACCAACCACGGGTGAACCTTGCTCTGATACCATGTAAGTTTGTGGGGTTCCAACTCAAAACCAATTGGCTATGAGTGGAGTAGCCCAGGACCCTTATAAGCACATTACAAGTTCACTTTGTGTCCGATGTGGGACATTGCTCAACACGCCCCCTCACGTGTGGCGTTCTTTTAGCCTAACACGTGGATAGTTTTTGGGTTACGTGGAGTCCGTGCGTCTTTTTGACCAACCACGGGTGAACCTTGCTCTGATTCCATGTAAGTTTGTGGGGTTCCAACTCAAAACCAATTGGCTATGAGTGGAGTAGCCCAGGACCCTTATAAGCACATTACAAGTTCACTTTGTGTCCGATGTGGGACATTGCTCAACAGCCACAAACTCAACGATAAGCTCGCGGTAGAGGGTCTCGGAAATGTCGAAGACTCGTTCCCATGCATGGCAAATATAGTACTCGGTGCCATCTTCATCGTAGGCGTGCTTCTCGAAAGTCGCCTTGATTTCGTTCTCAACCCCCATAGATCTAAGGAGGTTCCAGTCGGCTCTCCTCGGTATCAAAACTTGACGGGTGAGAAGTCGGTTAACGGTATCCCGGTACTCCTTCCGTTTCGGACCGTTCAAAGTTGGGTCATTCATGAAATAGGTGAAAATGTGGCTCCCATCCGGTGCATAGAAGTTGGTTGCGGTGGAAGTTGACGATCGGGTTCTTTGTCTCTACAAAATCCAAATACCGTTGTCTTAGAAACTTTTGAGCAATAAACACAAGAGAAGGTGTATTCATATCAAAGCTTAACGAGACAAAACTTCCACGACTAAAAAGTTCAACTAGCAAATGTATACATGAAAAACCAAGATCAAAGGGGATGTGGAACATCCCCACACTTGAACTTTTAGTTCAACCTCAATTACAAACTAATCTAGCTAAACAAGAATGGGGGATTTTGATGTCATCAAGATCCCCACACTTATCATCAAAGCACAATCACTAGATTAAACAATCAAAAAGCATGCTAGAGTAAAATTTCAATCACAATGTAGTGCATGCATCAATCAATTAGCTCTAACAATCAATGGTGTATCAAGAACAATGTCAAGTTCATATAAGCATACAAACACCATTGATGCCCAAAACAAGATCTATATCTTCCAAATCAAGCTAATCTCATGAAATTAAAGTTGGGAAACATACCTTAGTCATGGTGAATGATGAAATTGAAGCTCAAGAAGGTCGGATTTCGCAAAGACGTGAGAGGGATTCGCGGCGCCTAAGAGAAATTAGGGTTGTGTTCTTTTGAAAAAGTGAGAAAAGAGGGTTAAAAACCCGTCTGCCCCGACTTCGCGTCGCCAAACCCAGGGTTTCGCGTCGCGAAACAGGCAGTTTCTGAAATATAACCCTAATTTTTAAAGTTTCGCGTCGCGAAACGGCCCCCTCGCGTCGCGAGATTCGAAAAATTTTACCTGTACCAAACCTTACCAACCTCGCGTCGCCAAATTTGAAAACTGGCGATCGCGAAATGCCTTCTTGTTTTCAACTTTTCAAAAGTTACATCGCACGTCGGATTTGCTCGATTTTGGTTCTTATTCCCTCCATATGGTTACCTAAGCAATATCAAACAAAAAGATTAACGAAAAAAACACACGAAAAACCTAAAAATGCAAAAAGAAAGAAAAAAACTCGGGTTGCCTCCCGAGAAGCGCTTCGTTTTTTAATGGGTCTAGAGCTCGACCCCTTTTCGGCTCATTTCTTGGCACGTCGGGATGACGAGCCCCTCTTCTTTCTGTACTCCTTCTTTGAGGGTCCCGACCCATTGGTTGTTTGCTCCTTTTGACGTATTGGGTTCGGATAATCCTCTGTCTTCTTTCCACGTTCATGAGGGAGTTACGGGTGGTTCATGCTCTTCTTGTAGGCCAGAGAAGGATCTTCATACGGTTCATCGAGATGTGTGACCGGCTCTCCGTTAGGATCAAAGTAAATCCGATTTTCTCCATACCCCAAGCTCGTGACTTGATTTCACATATCGGTATTCACTTGAGCGGTGTGCAAGAAAGATCTCCCGAGGATTATCGGGATCTCCGTGTTCTGTGGAAGGTTAGCTATAACGAAGTCCGTATAGTAGACAAAGTTGCCAATGCGAATTGGGACTCCTTCCGCTATTCCTAACGGCTTTGTCATGTATCCGTTCACTCCTCGGTATTGATAGTCTGTTGGAATGATCTTTTTAACTCCCATTTTCCTGCAATAACCAACAGGCATCATGTTAAGTGCGGCACCTGAATCTACCAAAGCAAGACCTTTAAATTTATGACAAGAAATGGGTAAGTTGTAACTCCCCGGATCATGCTTGATAGGTGCAATGTAGATGAGGTCATCCTCCGGTGCTTTTTCCTTTTCTTTCTCCTTGCCTTTATCCTCTTTCTTTGGTATCATGAATTCCGCGTATCCGCCTTGCTTTCCATCTTCCTCCTCATCATCACTTGAAGCAACGGGTCCTTTGAGTCCTAGATGTTCGAACGAAATGGTGAACCCCTCCGAGTCATAATCCGTGGCATAATCGGGTTCACTTCCACTATCGCTCTCCACATACTTCTTCGTGTAGATGTCCGTCTACTTCTTCTTTGATGGTTCTCCGGTCATCATGAGCATCGGTTTCACGTTTTCTACCTTCGGGTTGACTTGTGTTTGCATCGGTAATTCCCCTTGAGTCCTTTCACTTAGCATTTGCAAAACACATCCAACCTGCAATTCCAAATTCTGGATAGTACTTTGGTGGTTACGTAAGTACGAACCTACCTCATCGTTTAGCTTCTTTTGTGCATCCATGAATTGGAGTATTCGGTCCTCGATAGAAACACGTGGCTCTCCATCCGGTCTTTGGTTTTGTTGATTTGGTGCAAAGAAACCGGGAGGTCTCGGGATGAAATTACGATTGTTGTTCCACCTCCCTTGGTAATCGCCCCGGTTGATATAGTTCACCTCCTCGGGTGTCATCATTGGTCGGTTCGGGCAATCCTTTGTCAGTGTGGTCCATTGCACTCCTCGCATCCAACCTGCAAAGCATGAACAGATTTAATTAGTTCTTCGATTTTGCGTTCAAACTTTACCTGTTGGTTTTTCATAGCGGCTAGTTCATCGGATGGATCGAAGTCGGTTGAGATTTTTCCGGCCATCCTCGGGATTTGCAAGCGCTTGTCCGTCCTCCAATCTATGTTGTGTATGAGCATGTCTTCGAGGAGTTTGTAACCTTCCGTGGGCTTTTTGTACATAAAGACACCTCCGGCAGATGAATCCAATGTAGCTCGCGAAGAATAAGCGAGCCCACTATAGAAAGTTTGGACTTGTTCACTCTTATTCAATCCGTGACTCGGGCACGAATTTAGAAGGTGCTTGAAACGTTCCTATGCTTCGGATATGGTCTCCCCGTCATCTTGTTGGAAGGATCGGATCTCGGCTCTTAACTTGTCGATCTTAGACGGTGGAAAGAATCGGGAAAGGAACTTTGAACGAAGTCCTTCCCAAGTAGTGATCGAACTTGGCTCTAACGAGCGCAACCAAGCTCTAGCTTCTCCGGTAAGTGTGAGAGGAAAGACTCGGAGACGAATCGCATCATCTCGGCCTTCCTCTGTTTTGAACAGATCGCATATATCTACGAAGTTTTCCATATGTATGATAGGATTGCTATCGTTTTTCCCGTCGAAGGTAAGGTCCTTGATCATGTGAAGGAGCTTCCCCGGGATTTCCTTGTTTAGGTCCGGCTTCGTGATCGGATTGGTGGGTACAGTTCGAGCGGCTCTCCTGGTGGTCCACATCGGTGCTTCGTCTCCCATCTCAAAAATCAAAGCTCTCGGGCGAACTTTGTTAGCTTGTGACTTTTTTTTATTTCTTTTTCTGAATTCTCTCTCCGGCTCCTCAAATGGCTCTAACAAGTCTGCCGTGACTGAAACCACAACAAACGGTTACGGGCAACTTGCGGGAAACAAAGAGATAAAATAAAAATATAAATATAAATGACTAATTTAAACTAGAAAGCGAAAAACTTGCAAGGGAAAGAATCCCTCACAAGGATCGATTAACAAAACTAATAAAGACTAAAATCTAACAACTACCGTTCCCCGGCAGCGGCGCCAAAAACTTGATGCGGTAATTATCATACATAAAAAGCGTAACAAGTTTTAACCTCTAATGCCTAGCCACTATCTTACCACGTATACAGGCAAGCGTACCTGATCGTGAGTAAATAGTGTAGGAAAGTCCAGGTATCGTATCCACCACTGGGAACGGTCAAGTTATCGTAGATTACTAATCTAAATCAGTTTAATTAACCTAAAGCTTTTAGGGGGTTTTTATGAAAAAGGTTTTAATACTAAAAAGACAACTAAATTAACTATGAATTAAGAAAGCGATTAAAAAGATTAATTCAGAACTATATGAAGGAAAACAGTAGCACTTATCATGGTATAGTGAATCCCCAAGTGGATGATCTAAACAGGCCAAAGGTTTGGTTGTTTTGGTTATTGTAGGAATTTAAGTCTAAGACACCCTAACATGTAGTGATTATGGTCTTTAACTAGGTCTTGGTCCTCCTAGTTCCAATACTTAGGTCGTTTGTCAGGCAACCTAATTCCGGAAATCCGATCCTAATTCTATTGTATGGTTTTCTACCTCCAGGTCACTCTCGGTCCAAGTAACCACTTAACACAACTCTCTTGGTCAAAGGGTAGGTTAAGGTAGGTTGATTATCCTATCGGAGTCTATCTACTTTGGTCAAAACAGATACACCCAACCAATGAGTTCGAATAACCAGACGATAATAATCAGAACGGAACCATAACACACATTCAATCAACCAAAAACAAACCACTAAACATTAATTATAAAATCATCATCCACAGTGGTTCATCGACCATGACAAGTACCACTATTAAAAGACTACTCACTAAACATAATGTAAACAGAAAACATGATAGTAGACATGATACCGAGAATACAACGACGGATGATCAGAGATCGAACCCCGCAGCGTATCGGCACCACTCTGACTTTCACTTTCGTCTCTGCTTCGTATCCCCGTATATGCGTCTATGTGAATCTCCGAGTATATTCTGAATTGAAGGAGGAGGCTGGTATTTAAAAGAAAACGTCCAGGGCCCATTTGGCGATCGCCAGACTGCTAGTTTCGCGGCGAAATTCAGAAGTGAAATCAGATTTCAGACTTCAGCACCTCTTAACAAACAAAAGAAATTAAGGTACTTAATATAGAAGTTACTAAACTTTTTCTAAAAGAAATATCATAAGAAGCTAACCAATAACTCTCTGAGTACAATAGAATGCATGATTTGTGTCAGGTTCAAAATTCAAAACAAAAATTTAAAACAAACTCAGAAATTTGTTAAAGGAGTTTGTGGAATAACTCTCTATCAATTCAATAGCAAATCACAATGAATTGCAAATCACTTGTATAGTGTTTAGAAATCAAATGATTACAATCAAAAGCCCCAAAACTGTTGAA
Organism: Centaurea solstitialis; assembly: GCA_030169165.1. Taxonomy (NCBI): domain Eukaryota; kingdom Viridiplantae; phylum Streptophyta; class Magnoliopsida; order Asterales; family Asteraceae; genus Centaurea; species Centaurea solstitialis. The sequence goes on along the minus strand of CM058044.1, from coordinate 6,659,272 downwards.
CAGACTTAACAGACGTGCAACACTTCTCTATTGCAGGGTTTCAAGAACTCTTGAGGCTAAACTTTCTATCAAACGTAAACTAACAACTTGTAACTTGTTAAGGCTAATTAGCTATCTATATATACAGATTATAGATAAGGAATAAGGAAATAAATCTCTAACTAATCTTCATTATCTTCGCAATCTTTTTCTTATCTCTTCAAAAGAATCCTTTCCTTATCGCACAACCAAAGAGTAGTAAAAACATAAGAAGTACTCCCTCCGTCCCAAAATTATTGTCCAGTTTTGACTTTTCAAAGTCTATCTTTCTCGACTTTGACCCTAAATATTTTTGTTTGTGTTATATAATACTTGATGCAAAATATATGAATGGGTTGTGTTTTTAATGTATTTTTCATTGGTATAATTTTCATCAAGTATTATATAACACAAACAAAAATATTTAAGGTCAAAGTCGACAAAGAAAGACTTTCAAAAGTCAAAACTGGACAATAACTTTGGGACGGAGGTAGTATTAACTACAACTATAAGTACTAACCAATAGTATTAATGAACTGAACTGGCAGTAATAACAGTAGCAGTAATAACTCCTTAGCAGTACAAGCCAATACTACTTCTGGTTCTTTATTAACAACACTATCTTCAACAAATAGTAGTAACCAATAGTACTTCTTCTTTAAATCAACAGTAGTATCCACCTTATCTCTAGCAGTACTAACACCTTTTATGCTTCAAACCCAAAAATCTCCCCCTAACTTAACTCCTTGATGTACATCAAGGAGTTAAGTTTTCTTTTTGAGCAATAATCTTCAGAATCAACTCACTTCCCATTGTTGAATCAATCTTACATGTCAATCTTCTATCAAGCATTCCTTGCAACCTTTCCAAGCTATGATTATAAGTTCTTTTTACCAAGTAAAGTTTAGTGAGATTACCATTGACAGTTAGAACATATACTTCATTATGCTCATATAGCTTCTACAAAGTGATAGATTCACATGATCGACTGGTCATATGACTTACTCTCTTAGGTTCAAACAACATGCACAAATACTCCAGTGCATCTTTGATCTTTTTGGTTAACTCCACCAATTCTTCTACTTCAAACACAGCTCCATATACATGCATACCAATCTTATACATCTCCTGCGATTTTCTCTTGAACAATTTTCAAGAACATCTCCAAAGCTTTCAACAATTGTCTTTCTGCCTCCTTTCCTTATTAGTTTCTAATAGAGATCTTGATTAATCTCTACCACACTCCAACTTTCAACTTCCTTGAAAGGATTATCCTCTTTAGATCCCTCTTCAGACTCCTCTTCTTGATCAATTTCCCCTTTTGCACCATCAAATTCTATTTTCTTCTCTTTCACTCTTCTAAGAAATCTTTCTCCAAATCATTAAGTTTCCATTTCTCTCCTTTCTTCTTTAGAATTCCATCCAGCTTGAGATAGCTTAGATTGACCTCCTTTTCCAACAAGTAATATTCTTGATTACTAGATGTTAAGGTGATAATTAGAACTCTGCATTTAGGAAAGATCTTCCAGTTAAACACAGATTCATTCTTGATTTTGACAGATTCAGGATCAAACATCATCTTCAATTACTCCCATACCATAATCGTCTCATCTATCTCTCCTTTCTTAAGCTTTTCATCATACATCTCCAATCCAATACTGTACATTTCCTCCAAATCCCTTCTGGTACACTGTGCTGCAAGTACATGGAAACTTGGATACACCTCAACCTTATGATTATCCCTTTGCAACTTTAGAAATATCTTGTTGTTTTCTCTGAACAAAACCCACATTACTATCTTAGGTTGATTCGTACTAACAGGAACTGCATCCACTGGTGGTATAGAACTTTCTCCTACTATCTTCTGTCTCTTGAAAGGTCTTTTATGAGCAATGGATTTCTTTCTTTTTGCAGCTCCAATCTTCTTTGCCAATTCATCTGCATCTTTAACCACCAGAGACTTTTATTTCTTTACATATTCATCTTGTTGAGGCTCTTCTTCCTTTTGAGGCTGTATAAGGGTGTCATGATTTTTCTTGCTTCTTCTTTGAGCTTCAGCAGTCTCACTCCAGTCACTTTGCATCTTTTCTTGTTCCCTCTTATAAAGATCTTCAATTCTCCGATAAAACCACTTAGCATAAGTTGCAGCATTTCCTCCTACATTTGCTTTCAAGAAATCAACCATATTGATGTGTAAAATACGTATATAAAAACAAAACCAAGTTTAACCACAAATTAACCTAACCAATCACCATACTCACAGGCAAGCGTACCTGATCGAAAGCAATATAGTTTAGGAAAGTCCGGGTATCGTTCTTACCATTGGGAACAGTCAAGTTATTCAAGAAAAACCTTATAAAGTTCAATTAACCTAAAAGGGGGGTTTTCTTTTGAAAGCTATTTTAAAACACTAAAAAGATTAAAACTTTACTTTAAAACAATTACTAGACAAGATAGTACTTATTATGGTTTAGGTTGAATCCCCTTGTGGATGAGTTAATTAAATCACAAAAGTATAGTTTATTTGGTTATTGTAAGAATTTAAGCTAAAAGCACCCTAACATGTTTTATCTCCGATTATAAACCAGGTTGGTCTCCCGGCCCAATTGCAAGGACTGGTTGTCAAGCAGTCTAGCAAAAGTCACCCTAATCAATGCTAGGTCGTGGGATCTTACTAAATAGTCTACTTTTGGTCCAAGCACACTACTTACCACTTTACTCCGCATCACCAGAATGAGAGGTAAAGGAGGTTGATTAACCCGAATGAGTCTACCTATCTTACAATAGATACATCCAACCAACAAGTTCAGATAGCCACAGTGAAAACACTAACTTCGGAATCAAAGACAAACATTCAATTAACCAAACAAAAGTAATAAATCAATTAAAACCAAAACATCATCCAACAAGGTTCATCAAAACCACAATAAGTACTACTAATAAAACTACTCAATAGACATTATAAAAACAGAAAACATGAATAAAAGAACAGACTTTATACCGACCGTGAAACGGAAGATGATCGAATACCGGATAAGAGACTCCGGGTAACAATCCCCTCACGTTCAACACTCATAAAAGTCTCTCCCTTTCTCACTTTGACTGACTACTGACTCTGAAATAGAGCTAATTAATTTATGACTCTATATCTCCAAAACAGGGTGAAAGCCAGTATTTAAAAAAACTGTTCGGCCCACTTCGCGATCGCGGAGCTGCAGCTTCGCGGCGCGAAACACTTAACGAACCCTAATCTTCCTTTTCAGCTCATTCTAGAATATTCCATAGAGGGTCTTTAATTACTTCATGGCGCTAAACTTCTGGACTCCAATGCGAACTCCACCAAAAAGCAGGAATCTTCTAGAACTTCCACACCTCGCGGCGCGAAAGTATAAGCTTCGCGGACGCGAAAGCTCTCTGTTCCACTTTTGCACTTTTTTCCCACTTTTTCACAACTTTTAGTACTTTTCCGCTCAATGGCCTCCAAAACCTGTAAAACCAAGATTCAGTAGTTTTTGTGAGTAAAACATCCAAGAAATGAGTTAAAATGGGGTTAAACATTGCAAACCGAAACTACCAAAACATGTATAATTTTGGAGTTATCACATATTCTTTCTTTCTTGTTTTTCTAGAGCAGTCTTGCTTGGTTGCCTAGCCTTCTTGCTTGGTTGCCTAGCTTTTTTGAGTTTATTTTTTCTTCCATATGCTTGGCCAGAATAAAATCTTCTGCACTTTGCCTTGCATTCAATTCTTGTCTGGACAACTGTTCTGCAACATCATTTGGAATTCTCTTAGGCTTCTTCTTCTTTGGCTCCTCTATCATTATTACTTTTCCCTTGTCTTTTACATCTGTTTTTTGCTTCTTTGGACTGACCCCTGAACCACCTTCCTTGATTACTACTACCTTGACTTTTGGAATAGCCTTAGGAACAGCTTGAGGTAGATCAATAAGTACTTCAACTGGTACCTGTTCCTTTTTAGTTTCTACTTCTCTTTTCTTTATTACTACTTCTGGCTCTACTATTACTGCTTCTGAATTTAATACCTATGCCTGTTTTGATACTGTTGCTTTCACAACATCATCTAACTACTGCTCCCCCTAAACTTGAGCATTTTCAGATTCATGAAGTTTTGACTTCTCCCCCTTTGTGAATGCAACATGCCCAACCTTCTTCTTCGCAACGTCTTTTTCTCTCTTCTGAACTAACTATACAAGCTCATTTTCAAACTAGAGATTTGAACCTGTTGAAAAGCAAATCTGGAGGAATGAGCTGCAAGATTTTCTGTTGATCCATAATCACAGCATCCCTGGCTTAGAGCATCTGATGTTGTGGCTTATCGAGTTGCTCCAAAGAATCTGATACAGATGCTTGAGCTTTGATTTTCTCCTATTGAGCCTTTATTTTCTCCTCTTGTTCATTCACATCTCCAACAATCTTCCCCATGGTATCAATCAATTCATTGTACGCATATCTATCCTCACCATGATTAGAAGTATTTACCTTCTTTATTAGCCCCCACTATCAAGGCTGTTTGGGTTAAGGCTAGTACACTCCATGAATGATCTATTCATAACAGACACGTGATGCGGTAAATATTATATATAAAAACAGAACCAAGTTTAACCCTTAAAAAGCCCAGCTATGATTACCACATTCACAGGCAAGCGTACCTGATCGCGAGCAATATAGTGTAGGAAAGTCCAGGTATCGTTCTTACCACTGGTCAAGTAATTCGATGAAAATCTTTTAAGTCTAATTAATCTAGAAAAAGAGGGATTTTGCAAAAGCAGTTTGATTAAACTAAAGTACTGAAAGAAAAACAGTTAACAACTAAAATTGAATTAAAACTTATAAAGACAAGCTAATACTTATTATGGTTGTGGAGATTCCTCTTGTGGATGATTCATAAATAATATCAAAAATGTATAGTTTAGTTGGTTATTGTAAGAATTTAAGCCGAAGCACCCTAACATGTATATGTAAAACTATCAACCAGGTTGGTCTCCTGGCCCAATTACGGGGACTGGTTGTCAAGCAGTCTAGTAAAAGTCATCCTATTCAATGATAAGTTGTGGGACCCTACAATCCAGTCTACTCTCGGTCTGAGTGGACTACTTACCCAAACTTTCCGCGTCACCGGAATGAAAGGTAAGGGAGATTGATTAACCTATCGGAGTCTGTCTATTTTGGAAAACAAACACACCCAATCAACAACTTCAAGTAGCCACAGTTTAAACATTGAAAAAGGAGCCAAAGATAAACATTCACTAAACCAAGCAAAACTAATATTCAATAAAAGCAAAACCAAATCATCCAACAAGATTCATCAAACCATAATAATCACTAAATTAAACTACTCACTAGACATGACTAAAACAGAAAATAAAACTATAAAGAAAGACATTATACGGACCGTACAGCGAGGGATGATCGGGTACCGGCTAAACGTCTCCGGGTTAGGATCGTATCATGCTGATGGCTCATACAAGACTCTCTAAGACTACTGGATTCCTATTCTATTGAGTATTTTTGACTCTGGTAGCTCTTATTTCTAACAATGGGGTGAAGCCTGTATTTATAATACTGAAATCGGCTCACTTCGCGTCGCTAAACAGCCATTTCGCGGCGCGAAACACTTAAACGAACCCTTCTTTCCTTTTTTGCTCAATCTGGAATCTTCCAAAGGGCATTTACTCCTTCTTCCCGGCGCTAAACATTTGATCTCCAACACAAAACGAGTGAAAAGATGGAATATTCTAGAAGTTGCTCAGTTGGCGGCGCGAGACTATAAGCTTCGCGTTCGTGAAGGCCTTTATGTCCACTTTTGATCATTTTTTATGCTTTTCCGTCCAAAGGCTTCCAAAACCTACAAAACTCAGAATCAGTAGCTTTCGAGAGTAATTTGTACAAGAAATGGGTCAAAACGGGATAAAATCATTCAAACCAAAATTACCAAAATATGTATAGTTTTGGAGTTATCAACATGTGTTAAGAAATGAGAACCAGTGATCTTGAGGAAGATAGACAAACTGAATTGAAATATAAAGAGATTATTGAAACATGAAAAGGAAACAACGAAGAACACAAGCGAAATTCAAAAAACGACTCTCATATATTTCTTTGATGTGTACGGCTGATTAGAATACAATGGAATACCCCAATTACACAAGCACACTTCTATTTATACACAGAATAACCGGATTCTAAGCCCAAGCCCATTACAATTAATTTTCCCAAGCCCATTACATGAATTAAACACTTATACCAGAACCGGTTCTATTTATAAAACTTTTACAATTTCAGTCCTTGATTGAGCTAACAACATGTTTAACAACAAAAACATGTCTTCATATGAACACAAATGCAGATTTTTATGATGAGGGAAAATCAGGATTATGATGAGTATAAGTCTATAAAACAATGGAATAATCACACACACACAGATATATATATATATATATATATGGGTTTGCGTATGCAACTGATTATGAATTAGATTGACTTTCAAAATTACAAACTAAGGAAGCGTTAATCACTTTTCCAATGTGGGGTAAATGATATTCCTAAAGTTCACACACATATATATAGCTCATCAATACGAGTAAGATTCCACTATTCTTTTTATGAGAGACAAATCTTGCTATGAAAGATTATACATACAACACATATAACAATAAATCTTTAGATTGACTTAGCATTCACAAAACGAAGATGGAGACAGTAACAAAGGTGATGGACATGGGCGTAGCTAATGGGGGACAAGCAGGTGCCAAGCCCCCCTAACTTTCCAATCACCATTATGCAATCAAAGAAAATTAATTTTTTCAATATAGATTGCTTAATATAGATTCATGGTAAAATGCCAATACAACATTAGCGATATTTTTTTCAATAAAGTATGCTATTGGACGTCAGCCCCCCTCTTCCCCTCCCCAAATCCTAAATTCCTGGCTACGCCTAGTGATGGGTGGGGTGGAAGGGGGGGGGGTGGGGGCAAATATGAAGATTCACATGAGGTCATCAAAGACGACATTGGCATCACTAGAAAAAGGAGTAGCATCGAGATTTCGAGAGGGATGTATTAAGTACTTCTTTCGTCTTTCAATATGTTTTTTTTAACGTGTTAGTATTACCAAACCACATCAACATGTTTAGATTCATTATCTGAAATTTACAACGTAATTATCATGAGAACCAAACCCCTTAAACATGTGTTGAGTTATAAATTAGGTGAAAATTTCTTCAATTTAAACACATTTTTTAATTACTATTGACCCATTTAAAATGCCCAGTATTTTCTTTAAATGGGCTTTACTAATATCATCATCCTCTTGGCCCATTATCCAAATAAAACCCTAATACCAAAATCAACATCCATGGAAGATAGATAGATATATACAGTCCTTCCATTTTCTAGGGTTTCATTGCCTCCAAAAAAATTCTCACATCGTCTTCATCACCGGCCGGCGATCACCACCACCACCAGTGAGCGAAGATGAAGACGATTCTGTCATCGGAGACCATGGACATCCCGGAAGGTGTGGAGATCAAAGTGAAGGCCAAGGTCATCGAAGTTAAAGGCCCAAGAGGAACCCTAACTCGCAATTTCAAGCATCTTAACCTCGATTTCCAGCTTATCACCGATGAAGAGACCGGAAAGCAAAAATTGAAGGTCGATGCTTGGTTTGGATCCAGGAAGACGACTGCCGCCATCCGTACTGCACTCAGCCATGTGAATAATCTCATCAATGGCGTAACTCAAGGTTATAGATACAAGATGCGATTTGTATATGCTCATTTTCCGATCAACGCTTCCATCACTAATGGAAATACTGCAATTGAGATCCGTAATTTCCTTGGAGAAAAGAAGGTTAACACCTTTCCTCTTATGATTTCGCATTTCAATATTTCATTGATGCTTCTTAATTTTTAGTTCTATATGCTCTTCGTATATGCATTGATTCTTGTTATTTTCGTTTTTGTTAGTTACCTTCATTTTGAAGATCGATATTGTTCGATACTTAACAGCTTGAATGATCTACCATTGATATTTGTGTTCAAATATTGTAGAAATTAAATTTGACATTTATGTGTGCTGTGTTTTGTTGATGGTTTTACTAAAATGACAATGTTCATTAATAATGTAGAATATATTAGAGCATCTCCAAGGGTTCTTTCTATAATTTCTCCAAAATAGGGACTTAAAAATCAAAATTTGTAAAAAGATTTATTTAAAAAAATCTAGATTTCAATATTTAGGTTGTGTTTGGCAAAAATAAGCTAGCTTATAACCCCATACATGTTTGGATAGATCATCAGCTGGCTTATAATATAGCTTATTGAAACGCTAGTTGGAGTAGCTTTTCAGGAGCTTTTTCACATTATAACCTTGTTAATATCAATTATAATACCCCAAGATACCTTTTTGGTTATTATACATACTAATAAACTAGTTTTTGCCAAACATAGTTTATTCATAAGCTAGCTTATTAGTCAAAAGCTAGCCTATCAGCTAGTGTGCCAAACATAGCCTTATCAAGTGTTAGAGAATTCTCTGAATTGGAGATATTTCTAGTTTTCTATATAGAGAATCTGTTGGAGCAGTTTAGAGGAAAAAAATCTCATTTCTTCTATTTTAGAGAAGATGTTGGAGATAATTTTTTGAGTTGTTTTTTTTGGACTGGTTCAAGAAAATGTTACATAGGTTGTGCAGTTTTAATTAATATTGTCAGTAGGGGATTGTAGGCACTTTTAAATATGCATGTTCAAAATCAAAGTTGTGATATCTGATTACTTGTATGTCATGATCTAGCTGGTGGCTAATATTCTTATCTTAATGATATTTCAAGATTGTTGCTTAAACCTTGAATTGTACAAATATTTTTGACATTGTAGTCATGCATTATGTTCCTAATAGTGGTTTTAACATTTATTTAATTGCTGTTTTACTTGTTTGTTGCTCTAGTCTGCACTGTTTTTAGTTGGGCATATGTGATCTTTACTTGTTAACATTGAGATGGAGGTTTTAAGGGAGACTTGCTTTTGTTTTTGTTCATAGTCAATAACGTGTATTACCTGACTTCTTCAATAGATTAATTCATCTGTATTTTGAATGCTGTTGGGGCATTGTGAATCTGGATTTAATTTGTGTTCAAGGAAAAAGAATATATACAACTTTCAAAACCTTCTATTTTGAGGATTGTAAACTATTTTGATGTAATGTTATATTTTCTATAGCAACTGACGATCAACATGCTTTTCATATACTTTTTTGTTGCTTTGCTCTTGGTAACCTTAGACCCTATATTTTGAGTTGAGTACACTGAGTTTCTTTGGTTTTGCCTTTTAGTATACCGAGTTTAATTGTTTTATTGAAGCTTATACTTTTTGTTGCTGATAAACAGGTGAGGAAGGTTGATATGCTTGATGGTGTGACCGTAGTTAGGTCCGAGAAAGTTAAGGATGAACTTATTTTGGATGGAAATGATATCGAGCTTGTTTCTCGATCTTGTGCTTTAATAAACCAGGTACCTTTTTTTCCCATATCCAAAAACCCACATGTCTGCTATGCTCAATATTTGTTTCAAATCTTCTATATCCATATTCACTAGAGAATACAGTTAAAACTTGTATGCAAACCGTAAACTACTCGGTTGGTTACTCTCCCTCTCCCGTTGGTCGAGCTGGTTTAAGCGAGTGGACATTAGTTTTTGTTTTTTGCACTTGCATTTAAAATGAGAGAAGACTTGAACTTCAGCTGCAGGGTTTTGCAAATATTTATGTTTTCAAAAAGCTGTAATCATTTTACGAAGTTTTGCTAAGCTGTGATTATGAGCTGCAAACCTTAATTTGATGTTTCAATGGTTATGTAAAACTTGTTTAGAGCATCCACAATGGAGGTTTTTCTAGGGGTTCTTCCTGAGGTTTTTACAGGAACCTCCACTGTGGGATAGAGGTTCTTGTCCAGTCACAGGTTCTTACTGGAACCCAGGTGCTTGAACAAGAACCCAGGTTCTTGTATATACTTTCCTTCTATGTTATTATTTCATTTATTATTTTTGCTATTCCTTAACCATTTTATAAATTCAAAATATGAAAAGTAAGGTTTTTGTAAGAACCTCCCTCCATAGTGGAGTTCTTTGAGGTTCTTCTTTTGTTGAGGTGTCAATGATGTCGCAAAAGTAAATATAGCAATTGAGGTTCTTGGAGGTTCCACCATTGTGGATGCTCTTACAAAGAAGTAAAAGAACTTAAATTAATGTTGTTGAGGGAGGTTGAAGGGAAATTCTAAAAAATGGAAAACTAAGGAACACATTTATAGTCCTTTATCTGGACCGTATGCACTTGTCTTGGTGTGCATATAAGTAAATTCGTATAAGTAAATTAAGTTGTTTTTTTGGTTTTTATACAAGTTTGCATTATGCACATATGCATATTCACATGTGAATAATACAAATTGCTTCTATGCATGATTGCATATGGTCTAAATGAATCTCACCCTAATGTCTTAAAACCCCATTAAGGCAATGTTGTATTTATGATATCTAAATTAGACAATCTTGTTGGATGAGTTTTGCTTTATGATCAGATGCAAAACGTTTTATATGAGAGTGTGGTTTTGTATTTGCAGAAATGCCATGTGAAGAACAAGGATATTCGGAAGTTTCTTGACGGTATTTATGTGAGTGACAAGGCTAAAATCGAAGAGGAAAATTAAGCATTACATCAATTTTCTTTTTATCCTTTTGAGAGAATTGTTCAATTTTAAGGATGTTTTTTGAAGTTCGATTTTTTGTTATCAACTAGCCATTTGTTCTTGTTATACTCCCATCTGTTTAGTTCTAATGAAGTCTTTTTTAGTATAACATTTGAAGTAATGTTTTTGGTAGGAAAGATGTTGCAATCCAATTTAATATTTGGTATTTGGCAGGCATACATATTTTATTATGATCCAATAGAAGTTCTGGAAAGAAACAAAAGCAAAAGGCTTGCCATTAATATGTGAACTATTCCTTAACTTGGGAAAAGCCATCTATTTAAAGGAATGTTTGTGAACATTGTGTGTGTGTGTGTGTCATATTTTTGCAAAAGTAAAACTACGTATTTTATTAAAAAAATGATTTATTTTGGAGTTCTGAAATCTTTTATTTTTATTTTATTTTTATTAGTAATGTATATGCACAATCTTAAGAAGTTCTATGAAGGCACATATAACCTTTAAATAGTCAAAATTTTGCAAAAATCTTTGAAATACTCCCATGGGTTACATGTTATTTATTTAATGCTACTAAGGTTATTAGTATCCCAACCTTCCCAACGTAACCGCTAAGCCTAAGGCTGCGGTACGCATAGCCTAATGTACAAGAAAGATATACTGAGTGTTTAAAATTCAGTATTTTAACAAATCCAAACCAACCTAATTGAGTAGTATATTTTGTTGATTTTGTATTCTTAAAAAAGAATTAGATGCAAATACACCCTATAATGCATTAGAAATTGAAATAATAGTACAACTTGAGCAAAATATTTTAGAATTAAAGAAATTATTTCTTTTATGAACATTTTACATGCATGTCACTATTATAGGTATTTTTTTTCACGTAAGAATTAACCATAATTTTTTTTTACCAAATTCAACACATTTGTTTTCCATTAAGTAGAGAGAGGATTAAGTACACAAATTAATTGTTTAGCCAACATTCTTACTTTTCATGCTTAAGTTTGATGTATCCAACGTTTCATTTTTGAAATAACAAACAACGACTTTCATTTACATACTGGTTCAAATTTAAGCTAATCCAACAAAAAAAATCATACCCGGTAAGCGCTAACCAGTATAATTGAACACTATCATCTACCAATGCAACTGTTAGCATAATGTATTTTAGGAATATATTATGATTGTAATTAGCCTCTTTCAGTTACCATAGTTTAGCCTTGATTCTAGCCTAGAATTAATCATTATTGTTGTATAAATTATAACCTCTGCTTTTAACTCAAGCAAGCAAATTCATACCAAATTACATGGTATCAGAGCACTAAATCATTGTTGTACCTCTTCCTTCTTCACTCCTATTCTTTCTCTTATCTTCTTCAATGGCTGAAAACAAATTTCATCCAGCCTTAGCTGTCAGCAATGTCCGCACATTTATCCCTATTCAACTTGAAATGAAAAATGGTCTCTACACATCATGGGCGGAACTCTTTAAAATACATTGCCGTGCATACCAAGTTCTTGATCACATCCTTCCCCCTACCAACACCGCTGCTGCACCAGCCAACACCACCGCTGCTGCCGATAAAGAGCTTTGGTCACGCCTAGACGCCATTGTTCTTCAATGGATCTACGGCACAATTTCTAATGAATTGCTACAAACAATTCTAGTCAAAGATGCCACGGCTTCACAAGCTTGGATGAAGTTAGAAAGCATTTTTCAAGATAACAAAAACGCAAGGGCTGTCTATCTTGAAAAACAATTCACCTCCGTACACCTAGACGATTTCCCGTCAATGACCGATTATTGCCAACAAGTGAAGATGCTCGCCGACCAACTTGCGAATGTCGATGCACCGGTCTCGAACAATAGGCTGGTCCTTCAATTAATCTCGGGACTCAATGAAAACTACGACACCATCGCTTCAATGATTCAACAAAGCGATCCTCTTCCCAATTTTTTCGATGCCCGATCTCGTTTAATTCTGGATGAGACTCGAAAGGCCAAACAAACACAAGTTGAGTCTTCTACGGCCAACACCGGGCTTGTCCATACTGCAGATCCACCCCTTCACTCTCACAGTTCAGCTTCTGGACAGCCGAGTCGCATATCTAATTCCAGTAGCAATCGAGCTTCTGGACAAAATCGAACCGGTGCATTTCGTGGGAGAGGAAGACATCGAGGAAACCGGGGTGGAAATCGATCTGGAAATGGCCAGACTCACTACTCTCCACCATGGGCTTCTTATACTCCTTGGGGACCTTGGATGTCTCAACAATGGCCCGTTCCACCTCCTTGTCCATACCCAACATTAAATTGGCATCGACCTGCTCCGACGAATCAACCTGGCATTCTTGGCACCCGACCGCAACAGGCTCACACCGCATCTGCCCCATCCGAATCAAGTTATGTACCAACCGATATAGATGCGGCCATGCATACAATGTCTCTCAACACCCCGAATGAGAATTGGTATATGGATACCGGTGCCACATCTCACATGACATCTTCCAAAGGTACTCTCTCGTCTTATTTCAATATAAATGGTACTAGAAACATTATTGTTGGCAGTTGACACACAGTTCCCATTCATGGTATTGGACATTCTTCTCTACTCCCACCATCTCCACCTTTAAAATTAAACAATGTTCTCCATGCTCCTAAATTAATCAAAAATCTCGATTCTGTACGTCGGTTTACAGTTTATAATAATGTCTCTGTTGCTTTTGACCATTCGGTTTCTCTGTGCTTGATTTTCAGACAGGGAACCATCTCATGCTATGTAACAGTACCGGTGATCTGTACCCTCTAACGGAAACCAACCTTCTACCTACTAAAGCTTCCGCTTTGACAGTTGTTTCACCAACGATATGGCATTCTCGTCTCGGTCACCCGGGCGCTCATATTTTACTGTCTCTTTCTAGTCATAATTTTATTTTGTTAAATAAACGTTTAAACGATTCTGTTTGTGCTTCTTGTGTTTATGGAAAACATTCTAAATTGCCGTTTCAACCTTCAAAAATTGCACTTCTCTACCTTTTGATATTATACATAGTGATGTATGGACATCACCTGTTTTAAGTTCTGCAGGGCACAAGTATTATGTTCTCTTTTTGGATGACCATACTAATTTCTTATGGACTTTTCCAATTGGTAAAAGTCTCAAGTATTTTCTATTTTCTCATCTTTTGCCACTCTAATAAACACCCAATTTGCCATGCCTATCAAAAGTCTACAATGTGACAACGGAAAAGAATTTGTAAATGATTCTTTTAAAATGTTTTGTCATAATCATGGTCTCCAATTTCGATTTTCGTGTCCTTATACATCACCTCAAAATGGTAAAGCGGAACGAAAAATCCGCACAATAAATAATATCATACGGACCCTTCTCGCTCACTCTTCAATGCCACCATCTTTTTGGCATCACGCCCTTGAAACGGCAACATATCTCTCTAACATTCTTCCCACTACAACTCTAAAAAGGAAGTCACCTACAGAAATCCTATATCAACGACACCCTTCTTACACACACCTCTGTACGTTTGGGTGCTGATAACACCAAAATTATACATGTTTTGGTTGAGCTTCATTGTATTACTTTACCCCATTTCTCACCTGTTTCTGATCATTTCGCTCACCAAATAAGCTTATTATTGCTTTTGTAGGATTTGGAGGCCGTGGAACGGAAAAGTATGAAAAAGGCGAAAAAACGTGAAAAATGCACAATCTCAATCCAGTGGCTTCTTAGCGATCGCGAAATCCAAGATCTGGCGCCGCCAAGTTCGACAAAGATGAAGACCAGGGTTTGACCTAAGTGTTTGGTGCCGCGAAGCAGCCGTCTGGCGATCGCCAAACAGGCTCTGGACGCCTTTTTTAAATACCAGCCTCCTCCTTCAGTTGTGATATACACGAATAGAGTTAGATAGAGAGCTTGTGAAAGAAACATTGAGGTAGAGAGTGGTGCTGACACGCTGCGGGGTTCGATCTTCGATCATCCATCGTTGTACTATCGGTATCATGTCTGTATCTACTATCATGTTTTTTTGTTTTGATCATGTCTAGTGAGTAGTCTTTTATAGTGGTACTTGTTATGGTCGATGAACCATTGTGGATGATCATTTTATAATTAATGTTTATTGGTTTGTTTTTGGTTAATTGAATGTGTGTTATGGTTCCGTTCTAATATATATTGTTTGGTTATTTGAACTCATTGGTTGGGTGTATCTGTTTTGACCAAAATAGATAGACTCCGATAGGATAATCAACCTACCTTGACCTACCCTTTAACCCGGAGAGTTGTGTTAAGTGGTTACTCAAACCGAGAGCGACCTGGAGATAGAAAACCATGCAATAGAAATAGGATCGGATGACCGGTACTAGATTGTCTGACAAACGACCTAAGTATTGGGACTAGGAGGATCAAGACCTAGTTAACAACCATAGTCACTACATGTTAGGGTGTCCTAGACTTAAATTCCTACAATAACCAAAACAACCAAACCTTTGACCTATTCTAATCATCCACTTGGGGATTCACTATACCATGATGAGTACTACTGCTTCTCTCATATAGTTCTTAATCAATCTCTTTAATTGCTTTCTTAATTCTTATTTAATTTAGTTGTCTTTTTAGTTATTAAAACCTTTTTCATAAACCCCCCCCCCCCCCCCCAAAAAGGCTTTAGGTTAATTAAACTGATTTAGATTAATAATCTACGATAACTTGACCGTTCCCAGTGGTAGATACGATACCTGGACTTTCCTACACTATATTACTCACGATCAGGTACGCTTGCCTGTATATGTGGTAAGACAGTGGCTAGGCATTAGAGGTTAAAACTTGTTTCAATTTTTATGTATGATAATTACCGCATCAAGTTATTGGCACCTTTGCCGGGGAACGGTAGTTGTTAGATTTTAGTCTTTATTAGTTTTGTTAATCGATCCTTGTGAGGGATTCTTTCCCTTGCAAGTTTTTCGCTTTCTAGTTTAAATTAGTTAATTTTATTTTTATCTTATCTCTTTGTATTCCGCAAGTTGCCCATAACCATTTGTTGTGATTTCAGTCACGACAGACTTGTTAGAGCCATTTGAGGAGCCGGAGAGGGAATTCAGAAAAAGAAACAAAAAGAAGTCAAAAGCAAACAAAGTTCGCCCGAGAGCTTTGATTTTTGAGATGGGGGACGAAGCACCTATGTGGACCGCCAGGAGAGCCGCTCCAACCGTACCCACTAATCCGATCACGAAGCCGGACCTAAACAAGGAAATTTCGGGGAAGCTCCTTCACATGATCAAGGACCTTACCTTCGACGGGAAAAACGATAGCAATCCTATCGTGCATATGGAGAACTTCGTGGATATCTGCGATCTGTTCAAAACGGAGGAAGGCTGAGATGATGCGATTCGTCTCCGAGTCTTTCCTCTCACACTTACCAGAGAAGCTAGAGCTTGGTTGCGCTCGTTAGAGCCAAGTTCGATCACCACTTGGGAAGGACTTCGTTCAAAGTTCCTCTCCCGATTCTTTCCACCATCCAAAATCGACAAGTTAAGAGCCGAGATCCGATCATTCCAACAAGATGACGGGGAGACCATATCCGAAGCATGGGAACGTTTCAAGCACCTTCTAAATTCGTGCCCGAGTCACGGATTGAATAAGAGTGAACAAGTCCAAACTTTCTATAGTGAACTTGCTTATTCTTCACGAGCTACATTAGATTCATCTGCCGGAGGTGTCTTTATGTACAAAACGCCCACGGAAGGATACAAACTTCTCGAGGACATGCTTATACACAACATAGATTGGAGGACGGACAAGCACTTACAAATCCCGAGGATGGCCGGAAAAATCTCAACCGAATTTGATCCATCCGATGAACTAGCCGCAATGAAAAACCAACAGGTAAAGTTTGAACGCAAAATCGAAGAACTAATTAAGTCTGTTCATGCTTTGCAGGTTGGATGCGAGGAGTGCAATGGACCACACTTGACTAAGGATTGCCCGAACCGACCAATGATGACACCCGAGGATGTGAGCTATATCAACCGAGGCGATTACCAAGGGAGGTGGAACAACAATCGTAACTTCATTCCGAGACCTCCCGGTTTCTTTGCACCAAATCAACAAAACCAAAGACCGGATGGAGAGCCACGTGTTTCTATCGAGGACCGAATACTCCAATTCATGGATACACAAAAGAAGCTAAACGATGAGGTAGGTTCGTACTTACGTAACCACCAAAGTAGTATCCAGAATTTGGAACTGCAGGTTGGAGGTGTTTCGCAAATGCTAAGTGAAAGGGCTCAAGGGGAGTTGCCAACGCAAACCCAAGTCAACCCGAAGGTGGAGAATGCGAAACCAATGCTCATGATGACCGGAGAACCATCAAAGAAGAAGTGGACGGACATCTACACGAAGAAGTATGTGGAGAGCGATAGTGAACCCGATTATGCCACGGATTATGACTCGGAGGGGTTCACCATTTCGTTCGAGCATCTAGGACTTAAAGGACCCGTTGCTTCAAGTGATGATGATGAGGAAGATGGAAAGCAAGGTGGATACGCGGAGTTCGTGATACCGAAGAAAGAGGATAAAGGCAAGGAGAAAGAGAAGAAAAAGGCACCGGAGGAGGACCTTATCTACATTGAACCTATCAAGCATGATCCGGGAAGTTACAACTTACCTATTTCTTGTCATAAATTTAAAGGTCTTGCTTTGGTAGATTCAGGTGCCGCACTTAACATGATGCCTGGTGGTTATTGCCGGAAAATGAGAGTTAAAAAGATCATTCCAACAGACTATCAATACCGAGGGGTGAACGGATACATGACAAAGCCGTTAGGAATAGCGGAAGGAGTCCCGATTCGCATTGGCAACTTTGTTTACTTTACGGACTTCATCATAGCCAATCTTCCAAAGGATACGGAGATCCCGATAATCCTCGGGAGATCATTCTTGCACACCGCTCAAGTGAATACCGATATGCGAAACCAAGTGACGAGCTTGGGATATGGAGAAAATCGGATTTACTTTGATCCTAACAGAGAGCCGGTCACACATCTCGACGAACCATATGAAGATCCTTCTCTGGCCTACAAAAAGAGCACGAACCGCCCGTTACTCCCTCATGAACATGGGAAAAGGACGGAGGATTATCCGAACCCGATAGGTCAAAAGGAACAAACACCCAATGGGCCGGGACCCTCCAAGAAGGAATACAGAAAGAAGAGGGGCTCGTCATCCCGACGTGCCAAGAAATGAGCCGAAAAAGGGGTCGAGCTCTAGACCCATTCAAAAATGAAGCGCTTCTCGGGAGGCAACCCGAGCTTTTTTCTTTCTTTTTGCATTTTTATGTTTTCGTGTGTGTTTTCGTTAATCTTTTTGTTTGTTATTGCTTAGGTAACCATATGGTGGGGATAAGAACCAAAATCGAGCAAATCCAACGTGCGATAGCATTTTTAAAAAGTTGGAAACAGAAGGCATTTCGCGATCGCCAGTTCCCAAATTTGGCGACGCGAGGTTGGTCAGGTTGGGTACCGGTAAAATTTTTCGAATCTCGCGACGCGAGGGAGCCGTTTCGCGATGCGAAGCTTTTAAAAACTAGGGTTATTTTTTCGAAAACCGCCTGTTTGGCGACGCGAAAATACCAGTTTGGCGACGCCAAACCAGTGCAGACGGGTTTTTAACCCACTTTTGCTCACTTTTTCCAAATACACAACCCTAATTTCCTTTAGGCGTCGTGAACCCCTCTCACGTTTCTGCGAAATCAGACCTTCTTGAGCTTCAATTTCTTCATTCACCATGAACAAGGTATGTTTCCCAACTTTGATTTTATGAGATTAGCTTGATTTGGTAAGTATAGATCTTGTTTTGGGCATCAATGGTGTTTGTATGCTTTTATGGATTTGACATTGTTCTTGAGACACCATTGATTGTTAGAGCTTATTGATAGATGCATGCCCCATATTGTGATTGAAATTTTACTCTAGCATGCTTTTTGATTGTTTAATCTAGTGATTGTGCTTTGATGATAAGTGTGGGGATTTTGGTGACATCAAAATCCCCCATTCTTGTTTAGATATAGATTAGTTGTAGTTGAGGTTGGACTAAAAGTTCAAGTGTGGGGATGCTCCACATCCCCTTTGATCTTGGTTTTTCATGTATACATTCGCTAGTTGAACTTATCAGTCGTGGAAGTTTTGTCTCGTTAAATTTGATATGATTGAACCTTGTCTTGCGTTTATTGAATAAAAATTCCTAAGACAATGGTATTTGGATTTTGTAGAGACAAAGAACCCGCTCGTCAACTTCCACCGCAACCAACTTCCGTGCACCGGATGGGAGTCACATTTTCACCTATTTCATGAATGACCCAACTTTGAACGCTCCGAAACGAGAGGAATATCGGGATACCATTAACCGGCTTCTCACCCGTCAGGTTATGATACCGAGGAGAGCCGATTGAAACCTCCTTAGATCTATGGGGGTTGAGAACGAAATCAAGGTGACTTTCGAAAAGCACGCCTACGATGAAGATGGCACCGAGTACTATATTTGCCATGCATGGGAACGCGTCTTCGACATTTCCAAGACCTTCTACCGCGAGCTTATTGTTGAGTTCGTGGCCACGTTCCGTTTCGATGCAATCAAGGCCCTTGAGGAGTTCTATCAGTCGTGCATAACTTTTCGACTCGGTGGAGTTTGGAGATCGCTTTCGTTGGTGGAATTTGCCGTTGCCTTGGGGATATATACCCAAGCTGAAGTAGATGCTCCCGGATTCGTGGAGTACATGTGGGCAACCGCAAAGAGGCCGGACGGTTTCGATCCTCAGTTGGCTTGGGCAATTTTGGGTGAGGGTGACTATGGTGGTAATCTCAAGGTGAAGGGCTTCCTTACTTCTTCAGACAGACTTCTGCACCGCATGCTTATTCACGCGGTGAATGCTCGTTCCTCGAGTGAGGAAAAAGTTTCTGTGTACGATCTTTGGCTTCTTGAGCAGCTTTCTACGGAGGACAAGTACCCGAATGCTCCGTATCTCATTGCCATACAACTCACTAAGACGAGTGGTTATCGCGAGGGTAGTCGATTGGTTGGTGGCCAATACGTGACGCTCTTGGCCAAGCACTTCGGTATTTTAACCGATGGTGCCATTGCCTCAATGACTGTTCTTGGTGAGATGGGGTTGATTGACATGGACCAACTCCGAGGTATGGGGATAGCAGCGGTGGAGCATTTGATAGGTCGGGACCAGAACATGTGGATTCACAACCCTCAAGCTATCGAGACGAGGAGTCAAGCAAGGAGAGCACCGAGAAGCACGCATGAGACCGGTGGAACAAGTGGCACAAGTGCTGGGGAACAACCGGCGGAATGGACGGCATATTCGGGTTACCAAGACTTGAGTAACCGACTCTCGGAGATGTCGTTATCTTATAGCCGCCATCATCAGCATATGGAGTATAACACCACGGAGGCTCTTCACTAAGCCAACTGGCAAAGTGGAGTGATGAACCAGATGGCCTCCCATTTCGGTATTCAACCGAATACCGCGTATGCTCCATCACCTTTTTGGCCATACTCCGAGAATGCTCCGCCCGGTTACCCGACTTTCGAGGATTGGCAAAACCAACCTTGTGGCCCTTATTGATCTCTCTCTTTTATCTCCGTTATTCGATATGGTTGTTTAAGACAATTTTATTTTGCTTTGGTTGTGTTTGGTTTGGTTTGAACAATTTTTATTTTTGTTTGGTTTGTTTAGGATTTTAAATACTCTTTAATTGCTTTAGTTTGGTTTATTTTGTTAGTTCGTTTTTACTTTTTTATTTTTCTATTGGTAATAGATACAGCGATCTATGATCCTGAATCGAGCACGATACTTGGAACACTCTCTCAGATCAGAACAGATTTCGTCACATAACCCGGGAAGTTTCTCTTTTTCCCAATTACTCCTTAATTGTTTTGATTGTTGCATTGAGGACACTGCAAATTTTAAGTGTGTGGAGGGGGTTATGTAGACTTATCTGTTTAAATGGGTTTACTTTTTGCTTTTGGTTTGTCGTTTTTCAAATTTTTGAAAGCTTTGAGATTTGACCCCAATTTTTTTCGAAATCTGAGATTGTTTTTGAGACTGAGTTGCTTGCATAGGAGAACACTGAATAAGATTAGTTGAGTGAAAGGATGCCTTGGAATACTGATTACCATGAGTTCCTCACCTAATTCCTTTGAGAGATTGAGCCTTAATTGTTATTTATTTCATAAGGAATACCGACTTTGACCCAAGGTAGAACTTGTCATTTGAATGCTTGTCGAGACCACATAAGAGAAGTATTTATCACCATTGCACTGATAGAAGCCTTCGTTTCTAACCCTTTTAGCCTTCGTCAGATAACCTCACCATAAGGTTATTTGATTTGCCTAGCCTTTGATTGGAAAGTACTCATCATTAGTACTTCACCCCTTGTAACCATTTTGAGCCTTAGCCTTTTCATTTCTTTACCCACTATACACTTTATCCTTTAGCCCAATTTTTATCTATCTTTTGGCCGTAGCTCAAATTTGGAGGCTTTTCATGTTTTTTTTGGTCCGTTTTATGAATCTGACAAATAGAGAAAGGGATTGTGAGAAAGAAAGCAAAAGAGTAAAAAGCAACATAGTTGCTACTAAAAAAGAAAAATATAGAGAGCTTGAAAAGAAAGAAAAAGAAAGAGAAAAATAGAAAACGACTCATTCGAAAAGAAACATCAAAAGAGTCGATGTGCTTAAAAGAAAATAAATATCGAAGCCACAAATAAGCAATATGCTTAGGCCGATATAAAAGTGATAGTGATAGAAATCCCGAGCTCTAAAAATCTCAAAAGTCAGATGATTAATTTGGGTCTTGAACTGATTGGTTTTTAGGTTTTTGCTGCAACCCTTAGTCACTTATATATCCTTTATCCTACCCTTAACCCTTAGCCTAATGTTACAACCCCAAAGTCCTCTTGACGGTTGACAACTTCTCAGTGGTGGAGATTAGATTTGGTGACAAGCTTATGCATGCGGGAATTAGTCGAGTATTGGTGTGATCACTTACATATACACTTTTACCCCCGAGAGATACACTTTACATGATTATTCATACCCTTAGTCACTTATTGATCTTGGTATCCGATTGCTTGACGTGTCTTGTTCGTGTGTTCGATTGTGTGAGTATTCTTTGTTCTCTTGGATGATCTTGGGTGGAGATAATTTTGGAGTTATCTTTCTTATCTTTCAGTCTTTTGATTGAGGACAATCAAAGCTTAAGTGTGGGGATTTTGATAACACCAAAATTATACATGTTTTGGTTGAGCTTCATTGTATTACTTTACCTCATTTCTCACCTGTTTCTGATCATTTCACTCACCAAATAAGCTTATTATTGCTTTTGTAGGATTTGGAGGCCGTGGAACGGAAAAGTATGAAAAAGGCGAAAAAACGTGAAAAATGCACAATCTCAATCCAGTGGCTTCTTAGCGATCGCGAAATCCAAGATCTGGCGCCGCCAAGTTCGATAAAGATGAAGAGCAGGGTTTGACCTAAGTGTTTGGCGCCGCGAAGCAGCCGTCTGGCGATCGCCAAACAGGCTCTGGACGCCTTTTTTAAATATCAGCCTCCTCCTTCAGTTGTGATATACACGAATAGAGTTAGATAGAGAGCTTGTGAGAGAAACATTGAGGTAGAGAGTGGTGCTGATACACTGCGGGGTTCGATCTTCGATCATCCATCGATGTACTGTCGGTATCATGTCTGTATCTACTATCGTGTTTTCTGTTTTGATCATGTCTAGTGAGTAGTCTTTTATAGTGGTACTTGTTATGGTCAATGAACCATTGTGGATGATGATTTTATAATTAATGTTTATTGGTTTGTTTTTGGTTAATTGAATGTGTGTTATGGTTCCGTTCTAATTTATATTGTTTGGTTATTTGAACTCATTGGTTGGGTGTATCTGTTTTGACCAAAATAGATAGACTCTGATAGGATAATCAACCTACCTTGACCTACCCTTTAACCCGGAGAGTTGTGTTAAGTGGTTACTCAGACCGAGAGCGACCTGGAGATAGAAAACCATGCAATAGAAATAGGATCGGATGACCGGTACTAGATTGTCTGACAAACGACCTAAGTATTGGGACTAGGAGGATCAAGACCTAGTTAACAACCATAGTTACTACATGTTAGGGTGTCCTAGACTTACATTTCTACAATAACCAAAACAACCAAACCTTTGATCTATTCTAATCATCCACTTGGGGATTCACTATACCATGATGAGTACTACTGCTTCTCTCATATAGTTCTTAATCAATCTCTTTAATTGCTTTCTTAGTTCTTATTTAATTTAGTTGTCTTTTTAGTTATTAAAACCTTTTTCATAAATACCCCCCCAAAAGGCTTTAGGTTAATTAAACTGATTTAGATTAATAATCTACGATAACTTGACCGTTCCCAGTGGTAGATACGATACCTGGACTTTCCTACACTATATTACTCACGATCAGGTACGCTTGCCTGTATATGTGGTAAGACAGTGGCTAGGCATTAGAGGTTAAAACTTGTTTCACTTTTTATGTATGATAATTACCGCATCAGGTGCCTATGTTACCCTCTACATCCTTCCTCCACAATCAACAAGCTTCAATCTAGATCCATACCATGTGTTTTCCTCGGTTATCCCTCCCACCATCGAGGATATAAATGTTACGATCTATCTAACCACAAAATAATTATATCTAGACATGTCATTTTTGATGAATCCATATTCCCTTTCTCTACCATCTACAACCCATCCCCAACTTCTTATATTTTTCCTGATGATGGCATTCATCCTATTTTCCAAACCATGGCCCGCTCAACCCCTCCTTCGGCCAATCCAGTCTCATCACCATCTCCATCTCAATCAACTTCATCTACGGCCCATGCTGATCCAGTATTCCTAAGACTTTGTGAAATACCAATGATCCTTTATCTATCTTCTGTAAAATACTTAGCACTGCTGAAAGATGAAGTTCACTACTCAACGATTCTTTATCGCTGACAGTTTGGGCAATCAGCGATCGCTGATCACTGACTCCGTTCAGTATCAGCAAGAGCTGACATCAGCTAAGTATCCCCTGAAAGACAAATAGTCATGCCATAAGAAAACCATCAGCACCATCTATTGATGTAAGCTGAATGAAAGAGTCAGCGAGCTTGTGATCTGAAGTTGAACTCAGTGATAGCAAGCCGACTACTCTGCATGACGTTCTGCTGAAGACAAGTCACAGTGCCTCCCTGATCTTTCCCAGAGATCAGCGACTCTAAGGCCCGATCAGTGACTTGCTCTTTACGAATTCAAGATTTGTCTTTCCCTCCTATATGCACGCAAAGGATTTGATTTGCCTTTCTGACAAGAGTACAAAAAGGGGATGTCTCTTCACTGCTCCCTCTATGCTTGTCAACCATAAGACAATTGTACACTATAAACCATAACGCTACCAAGTATGGGCCGTCGTTTATAGTATATAGTACAATAGAACCACTCCTAGTTTGCCATGTACAAAAGTGGTTCTGCCATGCATTTAATGCATGGGGTATAAACATGAGTATTAGGTTTGTTCTTCAAACCAACCTTGGTTCATGCTTCTATACCTCAATCCTCTCTCTCTATCAAGGTTCACTTCTATCTATCTCTATTCTTGCTTTATGCATAAGCAAATGCTTCGTGAAATACTTATGGATTGTTTGGATCATGACATAGTCTAGATCCGCTTCAACAAACAATCTACTTTAGTTCACACAAAAACTCCATATGGGTTGTGAATTAAATTAAGTAGAAGAAACTGTGTTGATTGTATTCAACCCCCCCTTCTACAATACAATTTACATAGTTGGCCATCGAAAGAGGACCAACAGGTGGTATCAGAGCGGTTAGAAACTCTTTCTTCTATCTAACCGTTCACAAAGGAAACATAGTTTCTAGATCCACACTATGGCCACCTTTCCTTCTAAAGATTCTTACTTCGATTCTGGATCTCTGGCAAAGCCACCCAGATTCATGCCCGAAAATTTCCCTCTCTGGAAATCTCGGATGGAGCTATTCTTAGCTGGTTCTGATCCTCAAATCCCCTACTTTATAGAGCATGGACCACACGTTCCCACTTCTATAATCCCTTCCGTTGATGCTACTGATAACACCCCTGCAGTACAGGAAAGAAGCTTTATCAAACTAGTTGCTAACTGGTCTGATGAAGATAGACGTCTGGTGAATATTGACACCAAGGCAAGATCTCTGATAGCTATGTCTCTTCCTGATGAAGTATTTCATTCCATCAGCAAGCTGAAATCTGCTAAGGAGATATGGGACACTCTGTGTATCCAATACGAGGGCGCTGATGCTCTCATGGAATCTAGAAAGATTCACCACGTACGTCAGTATGAGAAGTTCATCGCTGTTAAAGGTGAAACTCTCTCCCATACCCATCAGAGGTTTAACTGCCTCTTGATAGATCTGAAGATCTACGACGTCTCCTACTCCAACTCGCAGGTAATCACTAAGTTCATGGAAGCTCTCCTGGATCACTGGGAAAATTACACCATGTGTCTTAAAATGTCAAAGGACATAAAGACTATAACTCTCAGTGAGTTATATGGTATGATGCTCAACCATGAACAGCACAAGACCCTTAAGTCTAATCTCATAAGAGATACTAAGGATGTCAAAAGCACCTCTCTTGCTTTAATTTCTGAATCTCCTCAACCCTCTAATCCTGTCTCAATAGTGACCATCACTGACATAGAAGATTTTGACTCTGACCACGTCTCTGATACTGAGACTGAGCTCAATGAGTCCCTTGCTCTTCTTTCTAAGCATTTCAAGAAGTTTGGACGAAAAGGAAACTTCCGAAAGTCCAAACCCCTCTCTCTTACTAACAAGGCTGAAACACCTTCTGGTGATAAGGCCTATGCTACTTGCTTCGAGTGTCAGGGAAAGGGACACTATGCTACTGAATGTAGGTACAAGAAGAATCAGTTCGCTGAATCTTCCTCTCCAGCTTCCAAGGAGGACATATACTGGAAGCTGAAGGCGAAATATCGCAAGCTGAAATACCAGCGAAAAGGCAAAGGTCTAATCGCTGAAGGCAAAGGATGGGACGATTCCCCTGATGATTCCTCAAATGAGGAAGACACCACTGAAGCCACATGTCTGATGGCTATCATTGAAGAAGCTGAACCAGTTCTCATGGCGCAGCTTGAGGACATCCCTGAAGAGGTTCCTGCTACACCTACTTCATCCTCACTCCCACCTTTTTAGGTATCTATTCCCTCTCCCTCTGATACTATGTTAGCGATGGACGCTCTTACCATCGATTTGCATAATGCCTTAAACGGCAAGTCATCTGCTGAAAAGATCAATCTTGATCTTAGGACTGAGCTCAAAGAGTGTTATGAGAAACTCAAAGAGCTTGCCATTTATGAAGCAAGTTACAAGGACCAGGTTCATGTGAACCAAATCCTTTGTCTTGAAAGAGAACAGGCTATCGCTGAGAAAGAGAAAGTTCTTGCTGAACTCTACTCTGAGAAAGTTACTGTCAAAAGTTGGGCTGATGCTTCTGAAACTGTTGAGAAAATAATCTCCTCTCAGCGACATCCTAAGATTAGAACCTGTCTAGGTTTTAATAAAGACAATTTGCATGCTGATGATATCCCTGATAAATCTAGTTTAAAGTTTGACATGTTTGTCTCTTCTAACTCTTGTCCAGCTGATAAAAATGACTCTACCTCTGACCAGCCCTCCATGGACAGGAATTTCTCTCTCCAACCACCAAAACCTCCTAAAACTTACTTTAAGACTCCTAAAGTCTTAGGTGGTGGACCTCCTAGGTCAGGGAAGCTGAAAACAGGACAAAACCCTGTTCCCAGACTTAAAGTAGATATTATATCTAAGCCTGAGGAGAAGACACAAATTCCTCCTCAGACCGCTAAAAAAGGCTTTCTTGGACAAGGACCTGCCCATCTTAGGTTTAAACATTCTATGGGTAGTCTCTCTAAGGCTAAGACCTTAATTATGATAAAAACTACAAACTAAAGGAAGATCCTTTGGAAAAAGGCGAACACCCTAACCCTAGGGTTCCGCCGCTGTCGCTTTGCTTTTCCGGCCAAGCTAGTCGGCCGCCGGCCGTGATCTCTCGTGGGGGTGGTCGGGGTTGCCTCCTCTACATGCCTATGGAGGCCAATCGGCCTCCGGATCCTCCGGTTACTCGCAATAGAGCGAAGAAAAACAAGCAGAAAAAGGGATTGGCTTCGCCGACCCTTCCCCTCTCGTCGCCGGCCACCACAGCCGCCGTGCCGGCGTGTGGTGGCGTGGATTGTAATCGCCCCTCCTTGGGCTCCCCGACGGTGGTCGTCGGGTGTCAAACAAACACTTCCGCCGCAGCGGCTTTCTCTCCGGCCACTACCACCGGTATTCCGGCCTCTGGGGGTGATGGTGATGTTTGGTTTGACGTCCCCATTGGTGTGGTGACCTCAATTTCTGGAATAAACGCAGCGGCAGTACCGGCTTCTACGACGCCTGTGGCTTTTGCTACTGTTGTGTCGCCGGCTGTTGGGGTGGTGGGATCGCAACCGGTTCGGTCGCCGGTGGGTTTGTTGAATCAACAGCCGCCGTGCGGTTTCACTCCACCGATGGTGTCGGCGACTAAAGCCGATGATGGAGTTGATGGTGGTGGTTCGTTGGATGAAAGGTTGAAGTCTTCACAGGTGGTTTCATCGCCGGCTAAGGTGGTCTCAGTTGGTGGTTCTACTACTGTTACTCCTACGATTGTGGATGACACATCCACAAAGCCTACGGTGGAAGGAGGTGGTTATCAAAACCCAAATCTTGAAACCTCAGGTAATTTTGTGGATAAGGATGATAATGTACATATACATGTTGACGCCAATGAAAAGATAAGCCTTAAGCCTGTGTCATTTGCCGATCTTCTCAAGAAGAGTGCTAATCTCATACGTGGTAAAGGTAAGCTCATCTACTATCCTCCGGCTGTTTATGAGCTTGGCACCCGACATGCAGCTATTCCAGATGAACTGATTCAAAAGCAAGGCAGTAAGTGGGCTCTCACACTAGCGGGCTACTTTCTTGGTAAAAGACCAGCTTTCCCATTTGTTCAGTTTCATGCTAGACGAATGTGGAAGCAATTTGGTCTGTCTGAGGTTATCTTAAATGACCAAGGTTATTTCTTCTTTAAGTTTAATTCTGAACAAGGATTGAACTTTGTTTTGGAAAATGGTCCATGGCTATTTAATGGTATGCCTATTTTCATCCAACAATGGCAGCCTGGGCTTTGTTTTGACAAGCCTGAACCTAAAAAGGTTCCTTTGTGGGTTAATATTTTTGGTCTACCATTGGATGTGTGGGATTTTGAAATAATTAGCTACATTGCTAGTGTGGTTGGAGAACCAATTTCTGTGGATAGATACACAGAAGAGATGTGTGAAACCAAAGCTGGCAGAGCTAATTTTGCTAGAGTGTTGGTGAATGCCTCTGCTGATTATGAGTTGCCTACGGAAGTTGATGCTATTATCTTGGGTAAACTAAGGAAGTTTAGAACTGAATTTCTTTGGAAACCCAAGAGTTGTAGCCTTTGCAAGTTGTTTGGTCATGACTTAACCTCTTGCTTATTCCGGCCACGTACTGTTGAGGAGTTAAATAAAGATAAACCTGTGCCTTCTAGTGTTGGTGAACCTTCTAAGGCTAAGGTTATTGATGATGGGTTTATATTTCCCAAACGGAAAAATAAACATAAGCCGAAAATTGCCCCTCTGAAAGTTGGAGGTCAAAAGCCAAAGGTTGCTTTTAATACTGGTGTTAAGATCAACCAAAGGTTTGTTCCTAACACAGATATTCTTTCTATTGATACGATTGATAAGGGTAAGGCTATGATTGGTGATGATAAACCCCCTCCCAAGGTGGTAAAAACTGAAAGGATGACAACTAGGGTGGATGACAACACTAATTCCAAAGTGCAGAACTTGAATACCGAAAGGATTCCTATTAAGGTCTCCAATCAGTTTACAGTATTGGAAGAGCATCCTAAGTGGACCGCGGATAAAAAGGAAGTAGACTGCTATGTTGAAAAACGAGGGGTGGGACTTGAGCCGGTAATCATTAATTCTTGGTCACGTCAGAAACTGGACTACTTCATTGATAGGTGGGAAAGAGTTTTTGGGAAGGAGCCTGATGGCAAACTTCGTGGCTTTACACTCCCGGAAAGGATTGAGGTGGGGGATGATGATGATGACGATACGTCCGATGATGATGTATTATCTGACCATGATACGGTCATGGACACTAGACCAAAGAAAGTTTCATGGTCTGACAGGCAGGTGATTACAAAGATGGAGCAGGACACGCAGTGATGTTCCGATAGAGAGAGATTTAGTGTTTTCTTTCTTTAGTTTCTTGGGATTGGGTTTTTCTTTTGATAGTATCTGTTGATGCTTTTTGGTGTGCGGCTTTGTGTCCCTTGCTTGTGGGGTACTTAGTTTGCTTTTTGTATTAGTATTTTTATTTTTATAAAATTGCCAGGATTTATCCTTTCAAAAAAAAAAAAAAAGGCTAAGACCTTCAGAAGTTGCTATCACAAAGTCTCTTTCTCCAAGAAGGACTGTAAGGTGAAGAACAGGCACAAGAAAGTCATTCTCAGAGGACAACGTTTCCGTGATGTCTACACTATCAACATGGACACATCCACTGAAAATGTGTGCTTCATGTCCAGGGCCTCTTCTAACATCAACTGGCTCTGGCACAAGCGTCTCTCTCACCTTAACTTCAAAACCATCAATCAACTCTCTATCAGCAATCTGGTTGATGTTCTCCCTGAAAAGAGCTTTGCAAAGGAATCTCTTTGCTCAGCATGCGAAAAGGGAAAGCAGACCAGAGCTTCTTTCAAATCGATGCAGGTCTCCACTATCTCCTCTCCACTACAGCTATTGCACATGGATCTCTTCGGACCTGTCAATACCCAGTCTATTGGTGGAAAGCTCTATACACTAGTGATTGTGGACGAATACTCAAGATACACTTGGGTGTTCTTCCTTAGATCCAAGAGCGATGCCTCTCAAGAGATTATCAACTTCATTCTTCAGATGGAGAAGTATAATCAGATCACTGTTCGTTCTCTAAGAAGTGATCACGGCACTGAATTCAAAAACAGTGTTCTTGATGATTTTCTTGTTAGCAAGGGAATCTCTCAAAACTTCTCATCCGTTCGAACTCCTCAGCAAAACGGGGTCGCTGAACGAAGAAATCGCACGCTAATTGAAGCTGCAAGGTCGATACTGATTGAAGCACGTCTACCTCTTCAATTCTGGGCTGAAGCTGTAAATACGGCCTGTTATACCCAGAATAGGTCGCTGATCGTGAAACGATTCAAGAAAACAGCCTATGAACTCTTCAGGGGAAGAAAGCCAAACATTTCCTACTTTCATATCTTTGGTTGTAATTGTTATATCAAAAACGACAGAGATAATCTGAGAAAGTTTGATGCCAAAGCTGACGATGGTTTTCTTGTTGGATACTCCACTGTATCCAAGGCCTATTGCGTTTTTAACAAACGTAGGCAAACTCTAGAAGAAACCATCCATGTCAAGTTTGATGAAATTGATCCATTTTCATCCGTTCCTTCTTTTACTGATAGTGATGATATAGATCAATGGGCTAACTCTTACTTTCAGGTCCCTGAAAATGACACTCCTAAGGTTAGCACTCCTGTTGCAGGATCTTCATCATACATCCCTGATGGATTCGAAGAACCTAATATCCCACAGGATACTCCTATCCACTCAGCGATTCCTTTGAATCAAGTATCTCCCACTATTTCTCAGGAAGATATTCCGTCAACTTCAGGCTCTACTGAAGTTGTACAAGATGCTGACAACCCTCTTCAACTGAATGATGTCCCTGAGGCTTCTATCCTTTCAGCCGCTGAACCTATTCAGGTCATAGATGATGAATCTGTTGGGTTTTTGTGGATCCCTCGCATCTAACTGAAACGAGGATCTCTGTGGATCTCAATCCTAACTGGAAGAGATACACGGTAAAACCTAATGATCAAACTGACCAAAGGTTTAAACTTTATCAAACCTAACTGGTTTGATTATTGCAGAAGCAAAGAATTAAAAACCCGAAACATTCTAGTGATCTTTAATCGTTTTGTTTATTTAATCTATCAAGAGGGTTTTGATTATATTACCTGGATTGCTTGAGCTTAATCCACCCGTGATCGATCAGACAAATCGCCTTCTAGTTGGCTGAAATCCCGAGATCCCGAAAACAAACTGTTTGCGAGATGTTGACCGGAAAAACCCGAGCTCCGTGGGGTTGTGTTTTGGCGCCGATTTTAGTGACAGGAGAGAGAGAGAGAGGGAGATTTTTCTTGGTTTGAATGATTAATCAGAATACCTTAACTGGTAAACCTTAAGCCTTTATTTATAAGGTAAGGTTTCCTAGTTGTTATACAACTCTATAATTATCTTTGGTAATTATCTTTTCTTTTTCCCTAAGAAAAAGATATTTACCTAACTAGATAATTACTTTATTAATTAATATCCCTATTATATATTTATTTATATTTAATAAATACATAATTAATTAACTAATAAACTTATATATATTTATTTACCTAATAAATATATATAATACATTTCAAACCTTTATCTTTGGGTTTTCTTACATAAAATACCCAACTGGTTTATAATTAACTATTATAAACCCAATCTCTCCAAACTGGGATTTATCTTATTTGATTTACAGATCCTCACAGGTGTGACCCTCAAGTGTCTTATAACATTGGATGTGAGATCACTGGTTTGTCAACTTCTGCACATAATTACTAACAGACTCCCACTTGTGCAAGTTGGCAATACCGTCTTGATCACACGGACCTAAGGAGGCCCCTAGACAGGCACTTAGGCTAACCAGGTTACAAGAACTCTTATACCCAGATAGGTGATAATACATTTCCCATAAGGAAATAACTTTTTATAAAACTACTGTTCATAAAACGGGTATATCTTGGTTTTTCCCTTTGCATCACGATATTTCATCTTTGAGTATGAGCTTGGAATCAATCAACTCTTAATACTCAAGATTATGTTTCTTGACTATCCGACCTCTACTGATAGGTAAACGACAAAGAACTAATCAGTTCGTTTGGGCATGGCCATGCACTTCATCAGTGTATTCAGTCAGTCAAGGGGCCCAGAAATATCTCTCTTCGGAGAAGAGGTGCAAATCCCATCTTGCATATCTGCACTTAACACCACGTCTTCCGCTGAATCTAGTTACGTTCTTTATAGCCACCCTGTTACGGCGTAGCGGTTGAACGCACTAAGTATCCAGCAGTCCTCATGATATCAAATCAGATACCTCAGGTGATAGGGACAACCACTATGAGATTTTACTTATGACAATATCCAAGAAGTAATCTCAACCACAGATCACGTCCAATATTCGCTACTCTATAGAATATCTGTGCAACTTTTGGTCTACAACACTTGTAGCTGTTATTCAACGACTGATCATAACTACCCAAAAGTCCACAATGACTTTAACACCCTATCAAGTTCCCACAATGATAAGTTGTCACGGACAAGTTTTGAATGAAAAACTGAAAAACTAGTTTCATTTCTGGATAATAAAACATGCAAAATATAAAAGTGATAAAGAAACTAATTTTGTATAGTCCATATTACACTCTGTAATAATAACAAAATTAATAACATTTCTTAATTACTTTTACAGTGTCTATTTAACGTTTGTTAAATACTGGTCTAACATAAAGTATCACCTTTCTTTAGTTTAGACTCTTTGATTAATGTTTACCAAATTAATCAAAATGACAACCAAAACAATTCAAGTTTGTATCTTTTGATACAATCTACTTGATTGTGCTAATCCTTGTTTTGCAAACACTTTAAACAAGATTAGACTTCTTTACTTACCATATTCCCTGAACTTGGAGACCTGGAAAAACTCCTAGTTACCCTGAACATGTAAGACCAAACTGCAACTTTCCTTAGTTGCTGTGTAGATAAGTGATTTCTTCCTGAAATCTAATAAGATATTCATTTCACCAAGCTGGCAAGTTTCACTGGTCTTATCTTATCTCAAATACTCCAACATAACTTTATTATTGATTTTCTTAAAGTCATTTATGACTTTTAATTTGTTTCAAAGACTTTGAAACTTTCCTTATACCTTTTTGACTTAAAGGTATATTGTACATCTCATAAATTCACATCCTACCTGGATTATGAATTCCTAGATGTATTTAATCAATAATTACATCATCTTTATCTTGGACTAGATAGAGAATTAACTGGGCTCCCACTGACTTATATGAAAACCAATTGTTACTCAAAATTTAACTATTGATTTAGTCAAGAACTTTGATTAATCAATTCTATTTTAGGTAGCTTACTTGAGAATTTTATCATTTATAAAACTTAGCTGGATTTCATAAAACCCTAATTCCAAAACTTGGAAATTTTCTTAGTTTTATAAATACTGATATTCTAATTCTCACTAAAAC
Organism: Centaurea solstitialis; assembly: GCA_030169165.1. Lineage (NCBI taxonomy): Eukaryota > Viridiplantae > Streptophyta > Magnoliopsida > Asterales > Asteraceae > Centaurea > Centaurea solstitialis. The sequence continues at coordinate 6,625,950 of CM058044.1, read as the reverse complement.
ATTTGAGTAATTAATTTGATCATAAAATGCTTTCATAATCCTTTACTCATAAATGTCTTATTTCAAGAACACACTCCTATAAAATAGTACTTTGTGTTTTTGACAGCTTTCATATAGAATTACTTTAATTTAAAACTATTAAAGTAACTTTGCCTTGAGGTCTGATAAGTACGGAGGGAACAGTAAAGAGACTGTCCTTATGTACTTTTGTGTCAGTAAAGGCGGATAATCCTTTTGTGCATTAGACTAAGACATTACACTAATCCTTCAGGATCAGGATACTGATCAGTGAGTAGAGTCCTGAAACTGGTGCTGTTCAGGGTCACTTGTATCCTGATGAGTCTTCAGGATGTCATAAGAAATTGAGCAGCCTGCTATCACTGAGTTCCGTCTTCAGATCACGAGCATGCTGTTCCTGTCATCAGCTAATTCTTCGACGTCGCTGATGGTTCTTTGAGTATGATCTTGATGTCTTCAGGAGGTCTTCACTTCAGTGGACAGGATCAGTAGACTGCAGAACAGACTCGTTCGTCTCCTTATCCTGATCCTGATTACTATAAAAATAAGTTACAACATAAGTAACATGGAATAACACTGAACAGACTCAGTGATAATTCCTCAAGCTATAACAGAAGTAAAAACCTATTCACTAAGTAAAGATTCAGGATCATTATCATTTCATCAGGTCTTAGGAGAGCTAGATCAACAATCTCCCCCTAAATGATAATGATAAGACAATGGAGAAATTGTCTAAGTCTAGTAAGAAAAAAAATTTCTAAGTCTAGATAAAACAGTAGGAAATAGAACTCATAAAGGTACATGTCCCATTTACTGTTTTGAGGGATCTTTTTCAGTACTATGATGGAGTAAAGTACAATGCACTGAATTGCATTTTCATTAATCTCAATAAGGTTACAGGAGTAAAGAAAATACAAGAGTACATAAATGAAGTACTGAAAGAAAATTACAAAAATTCTAACTATCAGAGTCTTCGCTAACTTCTTCAGTTTTGACTTGAATTGGCAAAGGAGTATCACTGAAGGCGATTCTATGATCGAGTATAGCTCTGACAGTGCGAATAATTTCTTTATTGTCTTGGTTTGTCTTGTCCTTTTGAGCAGTGAAGAGAACAAAAACCAAGTGTTCATATGGTGCTTTGTGTAGCTCGCTGAAACGCTGAAAGCGTAGGATCTTGGAGTTGTCGCTCACACAAATACCATGAACAGGTTCTCTGATGACTTGTCCTTTAGAGAGAGAGACTCCTGGAGGGAGTGAAAGATCAAGCATCGAGAGGTCCAGTGGCTTGACAACCATCCTGGGCATGCAAGGAGTTGGTCTCCTTGTTGAAGCACCCGCTGATCTTCGAACAGGAGGCTGAGGCAGTGCTGAAGAAGGCTGGAGAAGGTCATCAGGAATTTCGGTTGTTCTTCTGATGCGTGCAATAAGTTGATTAATAACTTCTTCTACTTCAGCCCGATAGTTTCTGTTGGCTTTGGGAAGTAGGCTTCTGATTTCATTCCACTCTGACAAGTTGTATCTTTCCAACTTGTCAAGAGTGTGTTGCACATCCTTGACTCCTGAGCGTTTGACGGTGATCCATGTTTTTGCTCTTTTGCCGCGTGTTCGGCTGAGATGGATTCCAGAGATAGCAGCACCATGTTTCCTGAGGTGTAGGCGGTCTCGGCACCAGTCAAGCTCTGAGTTTACTTCTTCAGTCTGTTCCTCAGCGTGTCTGTTGAAGACCTTCAGCGCGGCCTTCTGTGCTAGAAAAGGATCAGCACTTATTTCAGCATCTTCTTCAACAAAATCCGATGCAAGCCTTCGAGCGGCTTGAGCAGAGAGGAAGGCTTCCTTCTGCTTTTTATGTGCTCCTCCTGAGCCTGTACAGCGTTGTTGTATTCCTCCTGTGATAGATAGGCGAACTCGGAGTCCCAAGAGGTACGAAGTGGAATTTTTACTCTTGTACTCTCGAGTCGCTCTATCACGGCGTCTAAACGCCCATCCCTGTTGATAGTAGCAGAATTGTCAGGGTAATTCTCACCTTCAGATCTAGGAGAATTAGAAGGAGGAGATCTGGGAGAAGAAGCAGGGGTAGAGAAATCATCAGAGATGAATTCATCATCTGATGAAAGGCAAATGGTTTCTGGAGGGGCTCTGATTTCAGGGGTTCTAGAAGAGGATGCTTCAGGGTTAAAGCGGGTTGGTTTAGAAGAAATGGATTCAGGGTTTAGAGGGGTTACCCTGAAAGTCATTTTGCTTAGTTCGGCTCGTGTCTGTTCTGATGGACTATTCTCCATGAGGCGAACAATCTCACCAGTGACAGAACCGAAGTTTACATCATAACATTCAGAGTCGTCTTGGGTTTCAGGTTCAGTGGTTGGTGAAGGTGTAGGTTGAGGTGTTGGTTCAGGGGTAGGTTGTTTGGTTGGTTGGTATATAACCATTTGTAGGTTATTTGTGGGTGAGTCTTCAGAGGAGGTGTCGAGGGTGATGGTTTCAGGTGTAGGTTTAGATTTGAGAAGGGTAGAGATGGGTTGGTTATCAGAAGATGAGGGAGAGGATGGTAGGAATAACATACCAGGTGCACCGGGGTTCTCCCCCTGAGAGTGTGCAGGCCCTGGAGTGGGCGTTGAAGCTGGAACCTTCTCAACGAAGAAGGTGTCGTCGTCTTCATCATCATCATCATCATCATCATCCTCATCCTCGTTTGTTCCCCCCTGTTCATTGGTTCTCCAGTTGGTGAAGGGGGAATAAACGGAATGGTCTCTCTGGGGCTGTCTCTCCCCCTCAACAGGTGCCTGTTGTAAGGCGGCTGTTGAAACACTTCGTTGGAGGAGAGAGGCCATGTTGGCGTTGAGCTTCCTGGTGATGAAGGAAGATGAGAGCAGGGACTGTAGAAGTTCCCTATCAGCCGTAGTGAACGACGGCGGTGGAGGAGCAGTGGTGAGTGTGTTAACTGCAGTGGCGAGCTCAGCCACTTTCTCCTGTAGGGCTCGTAGGCCATTCTCCTGTGCATCCAACCTCTGCACCACAAGTTGTTGGAAGTTGGTGGTGGAGGTGGAGTTGTTGTTGACCGCTGTGGAGAGAGCGGGCAGCGCCGTGGTCTTCAGGTCGTCAACAGACGCCTGAAGGGAGGAAGAGGAGGTAGCCACCTGAGAGACCTTGTCATGGATCGCATCCAGACAGGGTATGGTGATGGTGACACCGGTAGGAGCAGGGGCGGCGGCGGCGGCAGCAGCAGTAGCAGAGGCTGCGGCGGCTTCGGCGGCAGTGGCAGCGGCCTTGGCAGAGGCTAACTCAAGCTCCAGAGCCTGGAGTCTAGCCTGGTGTGCTTCCTCCTTTTGCTGGAATGTTGTGCGTGCCTCCTGCAGTTGTCTCTCAGCGGATTGCCGACGAAGTTCAGAGGCACTGAGCTGTCGTTCGGAATCCGTGAAGATAAAGTCGTTGAAGGGGTCATCCTGGTGTAGTTGAGGATGCCCTTCAACAGCTGCTCCTAAAGAACCTGTAAAAAGAGTAGCTAAGTGAGCACTAGAAGACTCAATAGCTTTCATAGAAGAAGAAACGACAATAATTTGCTTAAAAGTATTACCTGAGGCTAGGAGGGTATCAGAGCGATTACCCTCCACGTTCTCTGAGTGTTCGAGATGAACAACCTCAGGTTCTTGTGTTACAGGAGCAGTGATAGGAGTATCTGCAGGTGAAGAAGTTTTAGATAAAGGAGATGGTTTATTAAAAAGTTGAGGCAGGGTAATGTAATATTTCTTACCAGCTGGTGCCTTCTTTTTCTTTTGCGCCTTGGATTTGGCGCGTTTGGGCTGAGGTGGAGGAGAGGAGCCAGAGGGAGGAGGGCGCTTCAGAGGCGCCGAAGAAGTTGTTGCAGCTTGAGCAGGAGCAGAGATGGGTTGCTCTTCTGCGTCTGGTTGTGGTTCAGGGACAACCAGGACAACAGACAGAGGGACATCGTCAGATTTGGAAGACAACTGATCCAGAAACTTCACGCCTAAGGCGTAGTTGTTGAAGTTTCCCTCTGTTGGGTAGTTGGTACCCATGTGCAGTGCCAGGACTGCAGAGAAGAACCTGGTGTAGGGGACGTTGACCACCCTGGTTCTGTTCTTGATCTTCTTGATCATGTCGTCCCAGATGCATCAGACATAGTCAAACTTGCGATTCTTGATCGCAGAGTAGACCATGTTCTAGATGACCATGGGGAATTGCTCCGTGCTCCCCGTCTTCCCTGTCAGACAGAGACCAAACGTGTTCCATATGTAATAGAACGTAGCGTTTAGCCCCGTCTTATGGACAGTGGCAGCAGTCTTCACCAGAAGACCTTCTTTCACAGGCCAGTTGTAGCCTATGGCATCCAGGAATGCTATGATTTCGTCAGAGGTAGGAGGAGTAGGAAATTTCTCCTTCTTGGGAAAGTTGAGGACGTTCCTCAGGGTCCCTATGCCGAACGAAATGATGTTGTCCTTGATCTGGAACTTAATTACTTCGTGCATCTTGCCCTTCGAGTTCCTTTCTTGGGCCGTGGTAGCAGTGGACCACAATTGCAGGAGCAGAGGTTTGTTGGGCGCCGGGTTCAGAGTGAAAGCCGTCTTCAGGGGACAGGAGAGGAGAAAGTCCCTGGTAGGCTTCAGAAACGCCTTGTTTGCTGGTAGGTTGAATTGCCCAATCAGATTGTTGGGTTTGAACTGTAAGTCGTGCTGGGGGATGACTATTGGAAGGTTTCCAGTAGCAGTCATCAAGGTAGTTGCCTCAGAGGAGAGCTGGGCGTCCAACGATGTAGAAGTAGTAGCAGCCATTCTGTTAAACATAAAAACAACATATGTGGATGATTAAAGATCCAAAATATGCATTTTTCTTCACTTTTCAATGAACACAGAATATGTTCATAAAAGTGGTGAAATCCTTTATACTTGGAATGGATTAGATACCAAAATACACAAAAGGAATGTGTTTTGGTATTAAAAAGAACTTCTATTTTGATGAATAGATATCAAAATAAGAGTTTATGATTGTTCTTAAAAGAAATAAGAAAAACCATATAAACTGTTTTAACAAAAATCTTAGAAGATTTTGGGAAAACTAAGATCAAACGGAGTGATCTTAGGGTTTTTGGAAAAACGTTTAACAAAATAAGTTGTTTAGATGAAGAATACCAACTTAAAATGTGGAAAGAACAAGAGTAAAGAAACACTTACGATGATCTTGTTAAGAAAAGTGGTGAGTGTGTTCATGGTGTTCTTGAGAGAAAACAGTTCTTGCTTTTTCTTGCTTGAGTTCTTAGAGAGAATTATGTGAGCGTAAAGAGTGTAATGGATTATGAGTGAGGTTTTTATACCTCGCGGTAGGAGAGAGAAAATGGATGAGAGAGAAAAGGGCGGCTAAATTCAAACGTAATGATGAAAAAGGAAGTTCTACGCGCGTTCACGCGCCTGACACACGTCGTGGGGAACAGGAAACGTCCCATTACGTGTCAGTGCAGATGAAAAGTTTTTTTTCTCACCAACTTGCCACCTAGCAGGTGACACCCACCAGTGGTGCTTTTCCTGTCAATCTTACATCCTGCAAAGTCACTATCAGAATATGCAGTTAGATCGAACCCTGAGTCCTTGGAGTACCAAAGACCCAGATTAGGAGTTCCCTTCAGATATCTGAAGATCCGCTTTACAGCGGTCAGATGGGATTCTTTGGGTTCAGCCTGATAACGAGCGCATAAACACGTAGAATACATGATATCAGGGCGACTAGCTGTGAGATACAGCAGAGAGCCGATCATTCCTCTGTAAAGGGTCACATCAACAGGTTTCCCTTTGGAATCCTTGTCAAGTGACAGAGGAGGAGCCATTGGAGTCTTCATCGGTGTACAGGATGTGAGATCAAATTTCTTCAGCATCTCATGTACATATTTACCTTGATTGATAAAGATTCCCTTTTCAGATTGCTTGATCTGAAGTCCTAAAAAGAATGTTAGTTCACCCATCATAGACATTTTATATTCAGATTTCATGAGCAACTCAAACTTTTCGAAGAGTTTGGGATTTGTGGATCCAAAGATAATGTCATCGACATATATCTGGACAAGAAGGATATGCTTAGGATATTTCTTTAGAAATAAGGTGCTATCAATCTTTCCACGAACAAAACCTTTAGAGAGAAGAAAGGTTGAGAGGGTATCATACCAGGCACGAGGAGCCTGTTTTAACCCATAGAGAGCCTTGTTTAACTTGTAGACGTGATCAGGGAACTTAGGATCTACAAAGCCAGGAGGCTGAGCCACATAGACTTCTTCATTAAGTTTTCCATTCAGAAAGGCATTTTTGATGTCCATCTGATAAACCTTGAAGTTCATATGTGCTGCAAAGGCTAGGAAAAGTCGAATTGCTTCGAGCCTAGCCACAGGAGCAAAGGTTTCATCGTAATCAATGCCCTCTTCCTGCCTGTATCCCTGAGCCACAAGGCGAGCCTTGTTTCGAATAATCGTACCAATCTCATCAAGTTTATTTCGAAAAATCCACTTGGAACCAATGATAGTACGTTTTCGAGGCCTAGGGACGAGAAGCCAGACATTGTTTCTGATAAACTCTGCTAGCTCTTCCTGCATGGCTGAGACCCAGGCAGGATCACGCAAAGCATCATCTATTTCTTTAGGTTCATTTTCAGAGATGAAATTAACGTAAAGACAGATGTTACCAGATTGGCGTCGAGTTTTAATGCCAGAGGAGGGATTACCAAGAACTTGATCAATAGGATGATCCTTGGTCCATCGAAGAGCAGGTGGCTGATACACCTGTCCTGAAGTGGAAGCTTCAATTACTGATGGATCAGGGAGAAGATTAGTAGGTGTAGGTTCACTAACAGTGGTTTGAGAAAAGTCTTCACTGTTGGTGGGTTGATCAGGTTCAGATGGTGTGATTTGGGTAATTGGAGTGGCATTTATCAGAGGTGGAATGTGTATATCAGTGGGTGGTATTGGAGGATCTTCTTCAAAACCATCAGGAAGGTTTTGAGGAGTTGGATCAATAATGGGAGGTTCAGGGACTTGAAAGAAAGAGTCAGCCCACTGATTTATTTCAGAGTTTTCATGAGGGTGAGGAAAGGTAGGACCTGATTCATCAAACTTGACATGAATCGTTTCCTCTATGGCTTGTCTTCGTTTGTTGAACACACGGTAGGTTTTAGAGATAGAGGAGTATCCAAGGAAGATTCCATCATCAGACTTGGAATCGAACTTTCCAAGGTTATCTTTGTTGTTCAGGATGTAGCAGACACAACCAAAGATATGGAGATGTTCGATAGAGGGTTTCCTGTTACGAAAGAGTTCGTAAGGAGTTCTTCTGAAGCGCTTTACTATCAGGGATCTGTTCTGAGTATAGCAAGCTGTGTTAACAGCTTCAGCCCAGAATTGAGTGGCAAGGTTGGCTTCACTAAACATTGATCGTGCAGCTTCAATCAGGGTTCTGTTTCGTCTTTCAGCAACACCATTTTGCTGAGGAGTTCTTACAGAAGAGAAGTTCTGTGAGATACCTTTCTGATCGAAGAAAGTTTCCAGGGTACTGTTTTTGAATTCAGTTCCATGGTCACTCCTGATTGATCGAACAGTAAGATTGTTGAGTCTTTCCATCTTCCTGACGAACAGAATGATTTCTTCAGGAGCATCACTCTTGGATCGAAGAAAGAACACCCAAGTATATCTGGAATATTCATCAACGATTACCAGAGTATATTTCTTTCCAGCAATGGATTGGACGTTGACAGGTCCAAAGAGATCCATGTGGAGAAGTTGTAGAGGAGAGCTGATGGAGGAAATCTGCTTGGACTTGAAGCTAGCCCTGGTCAGTTTTCCTTTCTCACATGCTGAACAAAGGGATACCTTTGTATAGCGAAAGTCAGGAAGACCAATGACAAGATTGTTGATGCAGAGTTGATTCAGCGTCTTGAAGTTGAGATGAGAAAGACGCTTGTGCCAAAGCCAATTTGTATCAGAGGAAGCACGAGATACAAAGCAGAAGTTGTCAGTGGAAGTATTCATGTTGATGATGTAGATATCAGCATGTCTCATTCCAGTAAGAATGACTTCCTTTCTTCTGTTTTTGACTTTGCACTTCTTCTTTGAGAAGGAGACTTTGTGATTCTTATCACACAGTTGACTGATGCTTAGAAGATTATGCATCAGGCCTTCAACATAAGCAACTCTCTTGAACGTAGTTACTCCGTTGGTCAGTGTGGCATACCCTCAGGTTTGGCCTTTACCGTTTCCACCAAAGGTCACAGCAGGACCTCTTTCTTCACGGTAGTTAGAGAGGATAGATTTAGAACCAGTCATATGTCGAGAGCATCCACTGTCCAGGTACCGGATGCCCTTATCCTGTAAAATTTAGAGTTTAAGTTTTTCTTGGTACCCATAGAACTATGGATCCAGAAGTATCAGTAGGACTGGTGGAGTCAGTGGCAGCCCTAACTGAGTTATCAGTTCTTGAGGCTGGAGTCTTGACTGAAGAGACAGTCTTGACAACCTTCTTTCCTTTGACTGAATTATCAGTCTTAGGATTTTTCTTTACCTTAGCTGATTTTTCAGCTTTGGTAGCATCAGGACACTTACTCGCAATATGGTCATTTAATCCACAGTGATAACATTTGCGATATTGAAAGCGTTTAGTGTGGTCCAGGAAGTCTTTGAACTTCAAGTGAGCAGCACCAGTACCAAGTATGCCTTTAGCATTGGACAGAGGAGGAATTGGTTTCTTCTCCTGAGTCTTTTGCTTCAGGTCAATCTTCAGTCTGGGAACAGGATTTTGGGAAAAAGATTTTGATCCTGAGACTGAGGGACCACCACCCAGGACTTTGTTCTTGGGTTTAGGACTCTTGGTCTTTGAAGGTGTTATAGTTTTGGATTTTTCCTTGACTGTGTTCTTTTTGCTCTTAGGAGCACCTTCAGAGTGTGTGTTAGAAGAAGAAGGGATGTTTTCAGGAGCATTAGGATCAGGGATAGAAGAAACAAATTTTCCAAATTTGAGCATGGAACAATCAGATTTAGTTCCTCCACGAGTGTATCCAAGACCCCTTTTGTTTTTAACATTTCTTCCTGAGGCTAATATTTCATCAACCTTTTCAGAGGCGTCACTCCATCCTTTGATGGTGACTTTTTCAGCATTTAACTCAGCCAGAGCTCTTTCTTTGGCAGCAAGAGCAGTTTCTCTTTCAATTCAAAGAGTTTTATTAACAGTGACCTGGTCTCTATAGTTTTCTTCCAAAATGGTAAGTTGTTTTATCTTTTCTTGGCATTCTCTGAGTTGATCACGAAGATCAATGTTCATTTTCTCAGCAGAGGTTTTACCATTCAGGGCTTTGTAGAGATCAAGAGTAACCAGGTCTAGCTGAGTTAAGCTTTCAAGAGGGACAAGAGGAATAGGTACCTGACTGGAAGAATCAGTCGCAGAGGTGGAAGCTTCAGGAGTTGTGGAAGAAGAAGCTTCAGGAGCCTGAGTAGAAATTTCTTCAGGGACCTCTTCTATCTTAGCCATGAGAGCTAAGGTAGGTTCCTCAATAATGGCCATCAGTGCCACTTGAGTATCTTCCTCATCAGATGAGTCATCAGAGGAGACATCATCCCAATCGCAGTCTTCTGCGATAAGACCTTTACCCTTGCGCTGAATTTTCATCTTTTTGTACTTTTCTTTCAGGCGCTGGTATTTGGGGTTCTTAGAAGAAGATTTGGCAGAGGAGGGAGCAAACTGACTTTTCCTGTACCTGCAATCATTAGCAAAGTGTCCTTTGCCCTGACAGTTGTAGCAGATAGCAGTAGCCTTATCAACAGGGTCTGATTTAGGCTTGTCAGTAATAGTAAGATGTTTCTTTTTGTGGAAGTTTCCCTTTTTGGCAAACTTCTTGAAAGATCTAGTTAATAAAGCAAGAGATTCATTGAGTTCAGGATCTTCTGACATGTCAGAGTCAGAGGATTCTAATTCAGTAATAGTTACTGAAGAAGGAGTAGCAACAGTGGGAACTGAATCAGAAACCAATGCAACAGAGTTACTTTTGGTATCTTTAGAATCTCTTATGAGATTCTTTTTCAGTTTCTTCTGTTGTTCACGGTTATGAAGAATACCGTACAACTCACTTAGTGTGAGTGTCTTTATGTCCTTTGACATAGTTAAGCAGGAGGTGTATATTTCCCAATGTTCAGGAAGAGCTTCCATGAACTTGGTAACCACCTCAGAGTTAGAGTAGGTAGTACCGATAGTCTTCAGATCAATCAGAAGACAATTGAATCTCTGATGTAGCTGGGAGAGAGTTTCATCCTTCTGATGAATAAAGCTTTCATACTGATGAACCAAGAAAATCTTTCTTGATTCCATGAGAACAGCAGTACCTTCATATTGAACACAGAGAGTGTCCCATATTTCTTTAGCAGATCGAAGGTGGCAGACAGAATGGAATACATCGTCAGGGAGTGACATGGCAATGAGAGACCTAGCCTTAGTGTCAATATTGACCAGGCGTCTGTCTTCGTCATTCCAGTCAGTCACAGGCTTTACCAGTTCCCTTTCAGGTATAGCTGGTTGGCCAGCTGCAGCAGGAATGGGGTGGACGGTTTGTGTAGGCACATGTGGTCCATTTTCCAGAAAGTATGGAATCTGGGGATCAGAACCAGAAAGGAAAAGTTCCATCCTGGTTTTCCAAAGAGAGAAGTTGTCTTTGTTAAACCTAGGAGGCTTTCCAGCAGAGCCGGTATCAAAGTAGTTATCCTTAGCTTGAAGAGCCATGGATTAGGAGAGAGGATCACAAGATTTTTCTAAGAGAAGAAAATGAGAGCTTGTATCTGCTCTGATACCACTTGTTGGTCCCAATGAGGTGACCTTCAAGCAAGGATAGTGTTTGGGATTATAGAAGGGGGGGGGTTGAATATAATCACACAAAATTTCACTTTTAAATTCTTGTTGTATTAACAATATGAATTTACAGATTGTTGCGGAAATAGAAAAGACAATAAGTCTAAACTAAACAATCTAAGCTTTCTTTCACTATGCACTTAAGTGAGAAGATAAAGAAAAGAAAGAAGATAGAGGGAATAAAGAAAGAAAGGATTAGGGTATTTTAGGTTGAAGAAGAAGTATGGAGAAAATCTCTTCAAGTCCTATTTATACCCAATGCATTAAATGCATGCAGACTCACTTTTGTGTACGTGTCATAATGTAAGTGGTCTTTTGTACTATTTACTATAAACAATTACTCTTAGCATGGTGTGCAAAAGAGGAAGTGTGTAAACAGTTGCCTTGAGGTCTGATAAGTACGGAGGGAACAGTAAAGAGACTGTCCTTATGTACTTTTGTGTCAGTAAAGGCGGATAATCCTTTTGTGCATTAGACTAAGACATTACACTAATCCTTCAGGATCAGGATACTGATCAGTGAGTAGAGTCCTGAAACTGGTGCTGTTCAGGGTCACTTGTATCCTGATGAGTCTTCAGGATGTCATACGAAATTGAGCAGCCTGCTATCACTGAGTTCCGTCTTCAGATCACGAGCATGCTGTTCCTGTCATCAGCTAATTCTTCGACGTCGCTGATGGTTCTTTGAGTATGATCTTGATGTCTTCAGGAGGTCTTCACTTCAGTGGACAGGATCAGTAGACTGCAGAACAGACTCGTTCGTCTCCTTATCCTGATCCTGATTACTATAAAAATAAGTTACAGCATAAGTAACATGGAATAACACTGAACAGACTCAGTGATAATTCCTCAAGCTATAACAGAAGTAAAAACCTATTCACTAAGTAAAGATTCAGGATCATTATCATTTCATCAGGTCTTAGGAGAGCTGGATCAACACTTCGTTTCTAACCCTTTTAGCCTTCGTCAGATAACCTCACCATAAGGTTATTTGATTTGCCTAGCCTTTGATTAAAAAGTACTCATCATCAGTACTTCATCCCTTGTAATCATTTTGAGCCTTAGCCTTTTTATTTCTTTAGCCACTATACACTTTATCCTTTAGCCTAATTGTTTTATCTATCTTTTGGCCGTGACTTAAATTTGATTCTTGAGATGTTTTGATCCAGTTTTTCAAATCTGATAGTTTTTATGGGATTGAGATTTAAAAGAGCCCAAAAGCAACATAGTTGCTGCTCTGAAAAAAAAAAGAGAGGAAAAGAAAAGAAAGAGAAAAATATTTGAGACTTAGAAAAGAAAAAAAAATATCAAAAGAGTCGAGAATATTGAAAAAAGAAAAGAATGTGAGCTGAAAAGATTGAAAAAGAATTTGTGCCCCAAATAAGCCATAGGCTTAGGCCAATTCTAAAAAGAAAAGAGAGGAAATGCTCATCCCAAAAGTTTCATTGTTCGAAAGTCAGATTGCTTTGCTGTTTGGATCATTACTGATTGAGTTTTCAAGTTTTTGTTGCAAAACCCTTAGTCACTTATATATCCTTTATCCTACCCTTAACCCTTAGCCTAACGTTACAACCCTAAAGTCCTCTTGACGGTTGACAACTTCTCAGTGGTGGAGATTAGATTTGGTGACAAGCTTATGCATGCGGGAATTAGTCGAGTATTGGTGTGATCACTTGCATATACACTTTTACCCCCGAGAGATACACTTTATATGATTATTCATACTATGTGAGGGTAAAAGGTTGATCTTGGTATTCGATTGCTTGACGAGTTTTGTTTGTGTGTTCGATTGTGTGAGTATACTTTGTTCTCTTGGATGATCTTGGGTGGAGATAATTTTGGAGTTATCTTTCTTATCTTTCAGTCTTTTGATTGAGGACAATCAAAGCTTAAGTGTGGGGATTTTGATAACACCAAAATTATACATGTTTTGGTTGAGCTTGATTGTACGACTTTACCCCATTTCTCACCCATTTCTGATCATTTCACTCACCGAATGAGCTTATTATTGCTTATGTAGGATTTGGAGGCCGTGAAACGGAAAAGTACGAAAAAAGGCGAGAAAATGTGAAAAATGCATAAGTTTCAGGCGTCCGCGAAATTCCAGATCTGGCGCCGCCAAGTTCGACAAAGATGAAGACCAGGGTTTGACCTAAGTGCCTGGCGCCGCGAAATCAGCAGTCTGGCGATCGCCAAATGGGGCCTGGACGTTTTCTTTTAAATACCAGCCTCCCCCTTCAGTTCAAAACATGCATACAGACTCACATACACGACACGATACGGATACGTTTAGAGAGCACGAGATACGAGGCAGAAACGGGAGTGAAAGTCGGAGTGGTGCCGATACGCTGCAGGGTTCGATCTTTGATCATCCGTCGTTGTATTGTCGGTATCATGACTACTATCATGTTTTCTGTTTATATTATGTTTAGTGAGTAGTCTTTTGATAGTGGTGCTTGTCATGGTCGATGAACCATTGTGGATGATGATTTTATAATTAATGTTTATTGGTTTGTCTTTGGTTGATTGAATGTGTGTTATGGTTCCGTTCTGATTTTTATTGTTTGGTTATTTGAACTCATTGGTTAGGTGTATCTGTTTGACCAGAATAGATAGACTCCGATAGGATAATCAACCTACCTTAACCTACCCTTTGACCAAGAGAGTTGTGTTAAGTGGTTACTTGGACCGAGAGTGACCTGGAGGTAGAAAACCATGCAATAGAATTAGAATCGGATTTTCGGAACTAGGTTGCCTGACAAATGACCTAGTATTGGAGCTAGGAGGACCAAGACCTAGTTAAAGACCATAATCACTACATGTTAGGGTGTCCTAGACTTAAATTCCTACAATAACCAAAACAACCAAACCTTTGGCCTATTTAAATCATCCACTTGGGGATTCACTATACCATGATAAGTGCTACTGTTTTCCGTCATATAGTTCTTAATTAATCTTTTTAATCGCTTTCTTAATTCGTAGTTAATTTAATTGTCTTTTTAGTATTAAAGCCTTTTTCATAAAAACCCCCCAAAAAAACTTTAGGTTAATTAAACTGATTTAGATTAACAGTCTACGATAACTTGACCGTTCCCAGTGGTAGATACGATACCTGGACTTTCCTACACTATATTACTCACGATCAGGTACGCTTGCCTGTATATGTGGTAAGACAGTGGCTAGGCATTAGAGGTTAAAACTTGTTACGCTTTTTATGTATGATAATTACCGCATCACGTTCATACCATGCTCTGGGGGCTTGTTTTAGACCATACAGAGCCTTATCCAAGAAGTAGACATGGTTGGGATACTTAGCACTTTCAAAACCAGGGGGTTGCTTGACATATACCTCTTCTTTCAACTTACCATTAAGGAATGCTGATTTGACATCCATCTGAAACACTTTGAATCCTCTGGGAGCAGCAAATGCTAAGAATATTCTGATGGCTTCTAGTCTTGCTACAGGAGCAAAGGTTTCTTCATAATCTATCCCTTCTTCTTGACAGTATCCTTGAGCCACAAGTCTTGCTTTGTTTCTAACCATAACACCTTGCTCATCCTTTTTGTTTCTGAACACCCACTTTGTGCCAATTGTCATTTTTCTATTCGGCAGAGGTACCAAAGTCCACACTTGGTTTCTGTCAAATTGTGTCAACTCATCCTACATAGCTTCTACCCAAAATGGATCAACTAAGGCATCTGAAACTTTCATAGGCTCTGTTTGACTAACAAAACATGAAAACAAACAGTAGTTTGCAGGTGCTCTAGTCTTAACACCTTCATAGATATTACCAATGACTTGAGAAAGAGGATGATCTTTGGTCCATCTTGTGGTATGAGGAGATGAACAGAACAAGTAATCTCTTCAAGTGAGTGTGGAATGGGTGTAGGACTAGGTATTACTGGACAATCCTCTTGTGATGGTTGTTCAGAGGTAATTGCAACTTGGGTAGGAGAAACCTCTGGTATAGATGGAGGAGTATTTGAAGCTGAAGGACCTGAAACGATGATGGACTAAGGACTTGCTTTTGTGTCTTGGAGATTTTCTTCAAAGGCTCTGGCAGCGTCTGCAGAGGCTCTGGTGTCACTCGCAGAGACTCTGTCAGGATCAGGATCATCTTCATACCCCTCATGAAATAGTTACTCTAAGTCTTCTGTAATGGTGGCATTTGGAGATTTATCAGCTTGAATCTTGAGCTCCTCTTTGAACTTGTCTTGAGTGACCTGAAAGTTATCATCAAACCTTACATTAGTGCTTACTACCACAATTCAAGATCTTGGAACATATACTCTGTAGGCAGCAGAATCCCAAGAGTAACCAAGAAAAATAGCATCATCTCCTTTTGGATTAAATTTGCCAATTTGTTCTCTATCATTAAGTACATAGCATTTGCATCCAAAAACATGGAAAAATTTAACATTTGGTCTTTTGTTATGCAAGAGATGATATGGTGTCTTTTCAAATCTTTTGACAATAAGAGATCTATTCCGAGTGTAACAGGCTGCAGAGACTGCTTCAGCTCAAAAGGTGAGTGGAAGTCCAGATACATTCAACATTGTTCTAGTTGCTTCCACCAGAGTTCTATTTTTCCTTTCAACTACACCATTTTGTTATGGAGTTCTAGGAGCTGAAAGGTTGTGTGTGATTCCAACCGATGCTAAGTATTCTTCTACAGCTGCATTTTTGAACTCAGTCCCATTGTCACTTCTCAGAACCCTTACCTATGAATCATGAAGAACTTGCAGTCTCTTTAAGAGATTGATTAGTAAAGAAGGAACTTGAGATTTCTTTTTCATGAACTCAACCCAAGAAAAACGTGAAAATTCATCAACAAGTACCAAAATGTACTTCCTTCCTCCAAAACTTTGCACTACTATTGGGCCACAGAGGTCCACATGTAACATCTGCAGAGGCTTGTCATAAAAAGGGTTTGACTTGGTTTTATGGGAAGAGCTTCTGAGTTTACCCATTTCACAAGCAGAACAGAGATGATCTTTTTCAAATTTTATATTGGGTAGACCTTTTACCAATTTAAGTCTTACCAGTTTGTCAAGAGTATGAAAATTTAAGTGACATAACCTGGTATGCCAAAGCCAAGCATCTTCATTTTTCATAGAGAAAACCAGACAAATTTCCTCTTTGGCTTCCAGAGTATCAAAGCACATTAGATAAAGATCACCTCTTCTACTTGCCCTCGTTACTTCAATCAATGTGTCAGCTTTGTACATTGTTTGGGTGAAATTTTATCATCGAACGATCGAACGATTAGAATCGTAAGATATCTTCCAGGATGATATTCCTGTATTAAGATAAGGTCCTGAAATAAAGATATAACTACCATCAAACAAAGACAAGTGGTCATCGAAGATAATCGTGCGATATCATCATATGATCGTACGATTAAACTAACAATATACATGTATAAGTTTGCTCTTATTGCAGGAAAGCTTATCCAAGATAACCACGAAGCACAGCCATCGTCCATCGAGCCTAAATCCGACCGTTTAAGCAAGATACGCTTCTCATTAAAAACTCAGACGTTACGATCGAGAATTCAGCTTCAGTTATGACCGTTGCATTTATAGCTCAATTATGGGATGACAGTTACGATCCAAGCAGCTATAAAAAGAGACTCAAGATCCTACACTCGGGACAACTGATTTCGAGAGAGAAATAGCAATATCAATATTATTCTCTGTATTTACGTTCGATAGTATTCATTTCCTTATTGTAATCGTACGATACAACTATCCTATTTAGTCGGCCGCAGGTTTTTTCCTCGATTCTGAGGTTTTTCCTGCGTCATCAATCTTTCTGTCAACTTACTTTCATTTATCGCACGTTTTATCGAACGAGAGTTCTTTCTTTTGACGATTCTGCCTCACGACATCTTACGATAATAACTTAAGTAAATTTTTACACAAACAGTTTGGCGCCCACCGTGGGGCCCGTTTTGAGAAAATCTTGTTCGATAAAGCGTCAGCTTACTAACCTATTTCTTCGAGCTTCTTTGTGAATTAAGAGCAGGAACATGGCAAGCAGTTCTCAACCAACCTTGCAACAACAATTGGCAGCAGCACAAGAACAAATCCAATGGTTGAATGAGCAGAATTTACAAATGAATGGCGAACTGTCTAGATTGAGAGCATCGAATCCGCAAACTTCTCACATCCCAGTTTCCACTCATCAACCGAGGCCATTCTTCCCTCAAAATACAACCCCATGTTTCCCAACAACCATTTGTCCAGCCACAAATATCACAACCATTTGTCCAGCCACAAATATCACAACCTTTCATCCAACCGCAAGTGTCACAAGTTAGCTTACCACCGCCACCTCCAGTCAACAACTCACGTCCCATCTTCCCTCCGTTACCATCAGGTCCTTACCCTGGAGCAACCACGTTCACTTACAACCAACCTCAAACAGGGCCTCGTCCCTTTATACCTATTCCAGAACCTATATCGCACGTTCCCACCGCAGCTACCCCCATAACTCATATTCCAAACTTATCGAACGTTTCAGGAACCTCCAGTAATCCACCACACAATGACATCGTGGATATTCGACTAAAAATGCTAGAAGAACAAAACAAAGCAATGCTCGCATTGTTAACCAAACTTCCTGGAGCTGCCGTACCCATCGAAGTTGAACCTAAAACTGGATTCCAAGCCTCACCCTATATCGATGAGATTGCTCTCGTTGATATTCCCAAAAAATATAACATCCCAGCCTTCACACCAAAATACTCTAGAATCTCTGATCCTGTGGAACACATTGCACAATACAAGCAGCTAGTGTGGACAGTTCCTATTCCAACCCAGTTTCAAGAAATATGCATGTGCAAGGGCTTTGGATCAACACTTACCGGAGCTGCGTTGCAATGGTTAATCAATTTGAAACCCAAGAGTATCGCATCGTGGTCTGAGTTAGTAAACCAGTTTACTCGACAGTTTGCAAGCAGTCGCAAGATGGAGAAACAAACAAGCGATCTCTACTATGTCGTGCAAAAAACAGGTGAAACCATCCGTGAATATTTTAACAGGTTCAATGCAGAGATGATCGAAGTTAAGAACTGTGATGTGCGGACGGCGATCGAAGCATACAAACGTGGATTAGATACATCCTCGGAGCTATACACAGATTTAACGAAGTATCCACCAGAAAACTTCGATGATGTACGAGCTCGTACGTTGGCACACATGAGGATCGAAGATGACGCCATTTTCCGGCGTAAACACTCGAACGATAAGAAAAATCTTGGAGCGCAGAAACATGATTTCAAACCTAAACGAGTAAACAAGATTGATAATTCCCAACGCGATCAAAATAAACGTTCGAACCAAGGTAAAGGTAAAGTAAGATATCCAGATTTGTCAACTTACCATTTTGCAGGTACAACGAAAGACTTGGTGGATTTTCTACGGAACTTGGAAGTTAACGTACGATGGCCCAAAAAACCAGAGAATCCTAGCAAGGACAAAGACCAAACAAAATGGTGCGACTTCCACAGCGACCACGGACACAATACAGATGATTGTATTAGCTTGAAGAAGGAGATCGCGTACCTCAAATCGAATGGACATCTTAAAAACCTTCTAGGCGATGATTCGAAAAGACCAACGTCACCCGTTCCAACGAAGGTTGTAAACTGCATTACAAGTGGATCAGAAGTGTGTGGCCTCACCTATTCTGCGGCAAAAAGGCACGCACGAGAAGGGCCTGAAGGACATCTCATCCCAAATGAATCCAGGACTACGGAAGAAAAAGAGCTCGATGCAACGAAGATATCGTTCGATATCGAAGATATGTCAGACGCTCATCAAAAACACCATGATGCACTGGTTATTCAGTTGACAATTGGTAACTGTCTAACCAAGAGAGTACTAATCGACGGAGGCAGCTCAGCCAACGTGATATTCGCAGAAACACTCAAGATCATGGGTATTGATCGATCCAGTATTGTACGACGAACAACGACGTTAATTGGATTCAACGGAGATGCAACTAGTACTCTTGGAGAGATCATATTACCAGTCTTCGCTAAAGGCATAAATAAGCAAACAAAGTTCAACGTCATTGATTGTCCTTCCGCTTATAACGCTATACTCGGAAGACCTTGGATCCACGATATTAAGGCCGTACCATCAACGTATCATCAGAAGATCAAATTCCCATCTCCATGGGGCGTGCAAGAGATAGTCAGTGAAAAGAAAATCGCAAGGGAGTGCTACAAGATTACGATGAAGGCCAAACCGCACGATATCTAGCAATTACAGAGCCAGGATGGAGTACGATCGTACGATGATCTTCAATTGGAAGAAGTCGTGTTGGATCACAAACATCCTGATCGTAAGGTCTTCGTAGGTGCAACTCTAACCCCCGATATAAAAAATAGTATAATTTCTTTTTTGCAGGAACACTCGGATTGTTTTGCGTGGTCACACGAGGATATGGTGGGGATAGACCCTAACATCATATCGCACAAGTTGAACGTGGACCCTACGTTTAAACCCGTTAAGCAAAAAAGACGCAAGTTTGCACCAGAACGCAACAAGGTGATCAACGAGGAAGTGGAAAATCTACTCAAAACGGGAAAAAATCGAGAAGTAAAGTATCCAGATTGGCTCGCCAACGTGGTGGTAGTACAAAAGAAGAATGGAAAGTGGCGAGTATGCATCGACTTCACGGACCTAAACAAAGCTTGTCCAAAGGATCCCTTTCCTTTGCCACACATCGATGCGATGGTCGATGCGACAGCAGGGCACGAGTTACTAACGTTCATGGACGCTTATTCTGGATATAACCAGATTCTAATGCATAAAGACGATCAAGAGAAGACTGCATTTATGACCGATAAGGGCATATACTGTTACAAAGTAATGCCATTTGGTCTCAAGAATGCTGGATCAACGTACCAAAGGCTCGTAAACAGGATGTTCAAAGATCACCTCGGACGTACGATGGAAGTATATATCGACGATATGCTAGTAAAATCGGAACGATCACAAGATCACATCCAGCATCTAAAACAATCGTTCGATATATTACGAGAATATAAGATGAAGCTCAACCCAACCAAGTGCTCTTTCGGAGTGCGTGCGGGTAAGTTCCTTGGATACATGGTTACACGACGAGGGATCGAAGCAAGTCCAGAACAGATCAAAGCAATCTTGGAAATCCAGTCACCAAGGAATGTAAAAGAGGTACAAAAGTTGACTGGACGAGTAGCAGCCTTGAACAGGTTCATTTCACGGTCGTCCGATAAATGTCACTTGTTCTACAACGTGCTTCGAAAGAATAAAGGCTTCGATTGGACAGAGGCACACGAGGAAGCACTACAAAGCTTAAAGAAGTACATGTCCAATCCTCCACTGTTGACGAAACCAATCGAAGGAGAGAGCTTGCAATTGTACCTCGCTGTAAGCAACAACGCTGTTAGCGCAGTGCTCGTACGAGAAGGTGACCAACATCAGCAACCTATCTATTATATAAGTAAGTCTTTCCTCGATGCTGAAACAAGGTACACGTCTATGGAAAAGCTCTTACTTGGCCTCGTAACTGCAGCTAAAAAGTTAAGACATTATTTCGAATCGCATCATATAATCGTTGTTACTAACTATCCTCTTAAGATCGTACTTCGTAAGCCTGAACTTACAGGACGATTAGCAAAATGGAGCATTTATCTTAGCAGCTTCGATCTAACGTATCAACCAAGGACAGTAATGTGATGATTCACAACAACGAACCATGGACCATGCATGTTGACGGAGCTTCTAACGCACGAGGATCAGGATTGGGAGTAGTCCTGAAATCATCACATGGGGGCAATATGGTGTATTCGGTACGATGTGAGTTCAAAACCACCAACAACGAAGCAAAATATGAAGCCTTGATCGCTGGATTGGATATGGCATATAACTTAGGAGCACGATGGCTACATGTACGAAGTGATTCGCTACTAATTGTGAACCAAATCAATGGCGAATTCCAGGCAAAAGATTCAAAGATGATATCGTACCTCAAGATTGCAAAAGATAAGATCGCACGATTCGCCAAGTTCTCGATAGAACAAATCCCAAGAGATCTGAACATGCAAGCCGATGCCTTGGCTAACTTGGGATCCGCATTCAACGAACCAACTCTAGAAAGTGTTCCGATAATACATCTTATGTCGCCAACAATCGAAGAAGTTCAAATGATCGAAGAAAACCACGATTGGTCGAACGATATATGGAACTACCTTAAGAATGACCAACTCCCTGAAGACAAGTTAGAAGCCCGGAAAATCAGACTTAAAAGCTCTCGATACACGATTTTCGATGATCAACTGTATCGAAGATCCACAGGGGTCTAATCTTACGATGCGTGGTAAATAAGCAACAAGTCGATCAAATCCTTCAAGAGATGCATGATGGAGAATGTGGGAACCATTCTGGGGGCAGAAGCCTTGCTAATAGAATCTCGAGGCAAGGGTATTATTGGCCTACTCTTCGAGAGGACTCGATAAGGTATGTTCAAAAGTGCGATGCTTGTCAAAGACTGTTGATCCAGCTCTCCTAAGACCTGATGAAATGATAATGATCCTGAATCTTTACTTAGTGAATAGGTTTTTACTTCTGTTATAGCTTGAGGAATTATCACTGAGTCTGTTCAGTGTTATTCCATGTTACTTATGCTGTAACTTATTTTTATAGTAATCAGGATCAGGATCAGGAGACGAACGAGCCTGTTCTGCAGTCTACTGATCCTATCCACTGAAGAGAAGACCTCCTGAAGACATTAAGATCATACACAAAGAACCATCAGCGACGTCGAAGAAATAGCTGATGACAGGAACAGCATGCTCGTGATCTGAAGACGGAACTCAGTGATAGCAGGCTGCTCAATATCGTATGACATCCTGAAGACTCAACAGGATACAAGTGACCCTGAGCTTCATCAGTATCAGGACCCTAGTCACTGATCAGTATCCTGATCCTGAAGGATTAGAAAAGTGTCTTAGTCTAATGCACAAAAGGATTATCCGCCTTTACTGACACAAAAGTACATAAGGACAGTCTCTTTACTGTTCCCTCCGTACTTATCAGACCTCAAGGCAACTGTTTACAAACATCCTCCTTTTGCACACCATGCAAAGAGTATTTGTTTATAGTAAATAGTACGACAGACCAATTACAGCGTGACACGTCACAAAAGTAGGTCTGCATGCATTTAATGCATGGAGTATAAATTGGACGTGGAGAAGATGTTCTCCACACCTCTTCTGCATCTAAAAATACTCAAGTCCTTTCTTTCTTATTCCCCTCTATCTTTCTTTCTTACATCTTCTCACTTAGTGCATAGTGAAAGAACTTAGATTGTTTAGTTTAGACTATTTGTCTTTTCTATTTCCGCAACAATCTGTAAATTCATATTGTTAATATAACAAGAATTTAAAAGTGAAAAATTGTGTGATTATATTCAACCCCCCCCCCCTTCTATAATCCCAAACACTATCCTAGCTTGAAGGTCACCTACTTGGGACCAACAAGTGGTATCAGAGCAGATACAAGCTCTCATTTTCTTCTTAAAAAAATCTTGTGATCCTCTCTCTTCTTATTCTATGGCTCTTCAAGCTAAGGATAACTACTTTGATACCGGCTCTGCTGGAAAGCCTCCTCGGTTCAACAAAGACAACTTCTCTCTTTGGAAAACCAGGATGGAACTTTTCCTCTCTGGTTCTGATCCCCAGATTCCATACTTTCTGGAAAATGGACCACATGTGCCTACACAAACCGTCCATCCCATTCCTGCTGCAGCAGGCCGACCAGCTGTACCTGAAAGGCAACTGGTAAAGCCTGTAACTGACTGGAATGATGAGGACAGACGCCTTGTCAACATTGACACCAAGGCAAGGTCTCTCATTGCTATGTCACTCCCTGATGACGTTTTCCACTCTGTCTGTCACCTTCGCTCTGCTAAGGAGATATGGGACACTCTGTGTGTTCAATATGAAGGTACTGCTGTACTCATGGAATCAAGAAAGATTTTCTTGGTTCGACAGTATGAAAGCTTTATTCATCAAAAGGATGAAACTCTCTCCCAGCTACATCAGAGATTCAACTGTCTTCTGATTGATCTGAAGACTATCGGTACTACCTACTCTAACTCTGAGGTGGTTACCAAGTTCATGGAAGCTCTTCCTGAACATTGGGAAATTTACACCTCCTGCTTAACTATGTCAAAGGACATAAAGACACTCACACTAAGTGAGTTGTACGGTATTCTTCTTAACCGTGAACAACAGAAGAAACTGAAAAAGAATCTCATAAGAGATTCTAAATATTCCAAAAGCACATCTGTTGCATTGGTCTCTGACTCAGTTCCTACTGTCGCCACTCCTTCTTCAGTAACTATTACTGAATTAGAATCTTCTGACTCTGACATGTCAGAAGATCCTGAATTCAATGAATCTCTTGCTTTGTTAACCAGATCCTTCAAGAAGTTTGCCAAAAAGGGAAACTTCCACAAAAAGAAACATCTTACTATTACTGACAAGCCTAAATCAGACCCTGTTGATAAGGCTACTGCTATCTGCTACAACTGTCAGGGCAAAGGACACTTTGCTAATGATTGCAGGTACAGGAAAAGTCAGTTTGCTCCCTCCTCTGCTAAATCTTCTTCCAAGAATCCCAAATAGCAGCGCCTGAAAGAAAAATACAAAAAGATGAAAACTCAGCGCAAAGGCAAAGGTTTAATCGCAGAAGACTGCGACTGGGATGATGTCTCCTCTGATGACTCATCTGATGAGGAAGACACTCAAGTGGCACTGATGGCCATTATTGAGGAACCTACCTTAGCTCTCATGGCTAAGATAGAAGAGGTCCCTGAAGAGATTCCTCCTCAGGCTCCTGAAGCTTCTTCTTCCACAACTCCTGAAGCTTCCACCTCTGCGACTGATTCTTCCAGTCAGGATAAGGGCATCTGGTACTTGGACAGTGGATGCTCTCGACATATGACTGGTTCAAAATCTGTCCTCTCTAACTACCGTGAAGAAAGAGGTCCTGCTGTGACCTTTGGCGGAAACGGTAAAGGCCAAACCCGAGGGTATGGCACACTGACCAACGGAGTAACTACTTTCAAAAGAGTTGCTTATGTTGAAGGCCTGATGCATAATCTTCTGAGCATCAGTCAACTGTGTGATAAGAATCACAAAGTTTCTTTCTCCAAGAAAAAGTGCAAAGTCAAGAACAGAAGAAAGGAAGTCATTCTCACTGGTGTTAGACGAGCAGACATCTACATCATCAACATGAATACTTCCACTGACAACTTCTGTTTTGTATCCCGTGCTTCCACTGATACAAATTGGCTATGGCACAAGCGTCTATCTCATCTCAACTTCAAGACGCTGAATCAACTCTGCATTGACAACCTGGTCATTAGTCTTCCTGACTTTTGCTACACAAAGGTGTCTCTTTGTTCAGCATGTGAAAAAGGAAAACAGACCAGGGCTAGCTTCAAGTCCAAGCAAATTTCCTCCATCAGCTCTCCTCTACAACTTCTCCACATGGATCTCTTTGGACCAGTCAACGTCCAATCCATTGCTGGAAAGAAATACACTCTGGTAATCGTTGATGAATATTCCAGATATACTTGGGTATTCTTTCTTCGATCCAAGAGTGATGCTCCTGAAGAAATCATTCTGTTCGTCAGGAAGATGGAAAGACTCAACAACCTTACTGTTCGATCAATCAGGAGTGACCACGGAACTGAATTCAAAAACAGTACCCTGGAAACCTTCTTCGAGCATAAAGGTATTTCTCAGAACTTCTCATCTGTGAGAACTCCTCAGCAAAATGGTGTTGCTGAAAGACGAAACAGAACCCTGATTGAAGCTGCACGATCAATGTTGAGTGAAGCCAACCTGGCCACTCAATTCTGGGCAGAAGCTGTTAACACAGCATGCTATACCCAGAACCGATCCCTTATAGTAAAGCGCTTCAGAAGAACCGCTTACGAACTCTTTCGTAACAGGAAACCCTCTATCGAACATCTCCATATCTTTGGTTGTGTCTGCTACATCCTGAACAACAAAGATAACCTTGGAAAGTTCGATTCCAAGTCTGATGATGGAATTTTCCTTGGATACTCATCCATCTCTAAAACCTACCGTGTGTTCAACAAACGAAGACAAGCTATAGAGGAAACGATTCATGTCAAGTTTGATGAATCGGGTCCTACTTTCCCTCACCCTCATGAAAACTCTGAAATAAATCAATGGGCTGACTCTTTCTTTCAAGTCCCTGAACCTCCCATTGTTGATCCATGTAACGCCCCATTTCCCAAGTTATTTATTTAACGGTTTGTTAACTGTGACTTAAGTGGTTATTTATGTAATTTTCAGGTGTAGGGGCTTGGATGTAAATTCTATTTTTAGGGGGGTGACAATTGATACTTGTGTATAGACTTAGAAGGCCTAAGTACCCTTCTTGTGCCTTAGTCGAATTGGAGCATTTGGGAGAAGGGTTTTGAAAGCTTGTGGTGAATAGAGTGTATTGGTGGTGAATTCGTTGTGTGAGGTGAAATTGATCGTTGGGGATCGATTGTTATCACGTTTCTAATCCAAGGTATGGTTTATTTCGAGTCCTTTGTTAATCGTTTCGAGTTTTTGAAAGATTAAGGGTTAGGGTTCTTGTTAGTTTGGGAATTCGATCAATTGATGATCGAATTGAGTTGTTTGGTGTTTATAATGTGTTTTAGTTGGTCTATTTCATGTTATATTGGTATGGGGGTGTTCAATAACACCATTGTTGGGATTATTGGTCGTTCGGGTGAGATTGGGTGTGTTTCCCGTAGCCAAGTCGCGAAGTTCGTCAGGTCAGGAAAGTTGCGCGACCTGACCCCGCGACCTGAGGTCGCGGGAGTAGGTCGCGTAACTCACTGTTTGGATTTTCAAATTTTTCGTGTGCGGTCGTTTTCGAGATTTGGCTTGGGGCTTATCTTAGGGATGTTCTAAGATAATGTTTGCTAGAATTTGAGGTCAATTGGGGTAGTCTAGCTATGGCTAAGACACACATTTCGGTTCGGAAGTTTAAAGTGTCATTTTTGTGCAAATGTTTATGTGTACATGTGTTGTTTTGATTTAGGTGATTGATAAACCTTTTGTGGTGTGTTTGGCACTGATTTTCGTGACGATAATCAAGGTGAGTACATTAACCCTTATACGTGGCTTTATGTACAAATTGCATGTAATACGTATGTGGTTATGAGACTAGCACGTTATGTGAAGGCATATCCATTGTAGTGGTGGTGGCCACCGTGGGTATAGTCTATGTGTTAACTGATATCAGTATGTGTGTGGTTCTTACCGGCGTGTACCGTAAGGACATTGGTGATGACATGCTTAGTTCTCATATGCGTTGTGGTTTGTGTTATACTGTTCGTGTATTCGTGGTTTATGCTCACTAAGCGAAAGCTTACCCCGTTGTGGTTTTTCCTTTAGATGCAGGTCCGTCTGGGAAAGACAAGGGAAAGGGGAAAGCTTGAAGTTTCGATCTTACCCAAGGGCTCAGTTCATTTTGGATTATAAGATTGTCAAACTTAAAATTATGGTTTTGGTTTTGTTTTAATACAGTTATATGTGGTGAACCTCGTTTTTGAGGATTTTGTCTTTTTATTTTGGTTGAAAACTTAAACCTTCGATTTTAATATAATTATGTTTTTGGACAATTTCCGCTGTAATGGTTACTTTACTTAATTTCCGTTTTCTTGTTCGTTAAATTTTGCAAAAAGTGAGTTGAGTTGTTACAATTGGTATCAGAGCCTTGGTTTGAGGGATTCAGGCATTCACACGAGGTGAGTGCTTTAACTTAAACCCAAGTGCTTGTATTTTCAAAACAAGTAACCATTAAAACTTTGATTTTCATATGAAAGTGGGGGTGAACTGAGCCAAGGATCGGAACGTTAAGACGGGTGAGCACTTTGGTTAATATTTAAAGGTTATGATGTTTGGTAATGGATTGTGATTAACTTGTGATAGTGGTGACGTATTAGCATGATTCGACGTGTTTTTGTAATTTTGTGTGTGAATGCTATGTTGAGAATTCATTGATATAATGTGTGCATGATCACTATAGCAATAGGAAAGTGTAGGGTAACTTTTATACCATGATAGGTAGGAAGTTGCTTGTGTGTGTACGAATTTCTCCGTGGTGTGTTAACCGAAATTGGGGATTAGGACCTTTGGTGGCAACGTTGAGCCTAGATATGTAGGGTATAATTATGATGATATAAGGGCCCATATCATTACAATTATATTGTGCATGTCGGGACTTGGCGAGGTTATAGAGGGCACCTATGAACTAATAAGGTTGGGATGGGATAGTAGCATGCTAAGATAGGTTATATGAACCTAGTTGGGAGTAGAGTGTTAAATTGTGGGATGAGCATGCTAGGGTGTTAGGTGTTATATTTAATGGTCATTGTTATTTGCATCAGTATGGTGACTACTCGGAGGAGCAGTGGATCTTCTGGTGGGGGGGATCAGGAAATCCCTGACTTGAGAGATATTATTGCATCTCAAGTGGGGGAGGTGTTGCACAGTTTGTTGCCGGGACTCTTCGATCAAATGAAGAGAGAGATGACTGAGTTGGTAACGCAGCAGGTGCAGACTGCGACTGCGGGGCGAGTGAACGAGGCGGGAAGCTCACAAACAGGGCACACCCGAAATGTGACCTTTAAAGATTTCATGGCGTGTCAACCGCCAAACTTTCTGGGAGAGAAGGGTTCTGTTATCTCTTCTAGATGGGTCTCAGAAGTGGAGGGGGCGTTCCTCACCAGTTTCAGTCCCGCTGAGGTGAAAGTTCGTTTTGCTGCTAACCTGTTGAGGAAGGCAGCGAAGGATTGGTGGAATGTAATGAGTAGTTCTAGAACTCCGGAGCAGGTAGCAGCCATGACTTGGGAGGAGTTCAAGGGGTTGTTTAAGGCGGAGTTTGAACCGCAGGTGGAGATAGAGAGGCTCACTAACGAGTTCCTCTACATGAAGCAAACTACCGAGTCGGTGAGCGAGATCACTGAGAAGTTTCTGGAGAGGTCTCGTTTTTGCCCGAACTATGTGGCGGATGAGACTATGAAGATGTATCGTTATGGGCAGATGCTCAAGGCTGAGATTCGAGAGTTTGTACTGATGGCTAACTGCACGAATTTCCAACAGATGTTCGAGAAGGCTCGGTCAAGGGAGATTGAATTGGAGCGTCAGGGGAAACGAAAGAAGGAGGAGCCTAGTCAGGTTCCATCCAACAAGAAGTTCAAGGGGACAGTGCAAAGATCGGAAGGAAAAAGGGAGTATCCTAGATGCTCTAAGTGTGGTCGGAATCACCCAGGCGAGTGCAGGCCGAGTCTTATCACATGCTACAAGTGCGGGAAAACAGGTCACTCTAGCCGGGACTGCAGAGTTGCAGCCAGATTGTGTTTCAGGTGTTTCCAGCCTGGTCATTTTGCTCATGAGTGCCCGAATGCAGCTGCATCTACCCAGATATCCGGAGCTACGCCTTTAAAGGCGATAGAGGCCGGTCCGGCGAAAAAGGTGGAGATTCCGAAAGGCCGTGCAAGGGTCTTTCAGCTGACTGCAGAGGAAGCAAAGGTGGAACCTGAAGTGGTGACAGGTATATTCCCCGTGAACTCAAAACCAGCTTTAGTTCTATTTGATACGGGTGCTAGCAAAAGTTTTGTTTCTACTTCTTTTTGTAAGGGTTTTTCTAATGTAATGGGTAGATTAGATGAACCTTTAGAGGTAGAAATAGCTGACGAAAAAAGTGTTATAGTTAGAGATATTTATAGAGGAAACGTAATAGAATTGGGAGGGGTAAGATTTCGCGTCGACCTTATACCCATTCCTATGAAAGAAATAAATGTGGTGTTGGGGATGAGTTGGTTGGGTCGTCATGGAGCGTGGTTCGATTGCGAGGGTCAAAGAGTAAAGATCAGGAATCCTAGTGGGGGAGACTTGATCATCACTGGCAACGGCATGAAGCGACCGCCAAAGACGTGTTCTTTGGCTAAGGCGAGGCGGTACGTGAAAGGGGGTGGCATAAGTTATCTTGTGTACGTGGCTGAGATTGCGGGAGAGATAAAGAAGAAAACTGTGGCTGATGTTCCGGTTGTAAGGGATTTTCCGGATGTCTTTCCAGAAGACTTACCGGGAGTTCCTCCGGAGCGTCAAGTGGAGTTCGGGATCGACTTGATTCCGGGGGCAGCGCCAGTGGCAAAAGCTCCCTATCGTTTAGCACCTCCAGAGATGCAGGAGTTGTCGAACCAGCTTGAAGAATTGTTGGGCAAGGGGTTTATACGCCCGAGTAGTTCACCTTGGGGAGCCCCTATCCTCTTCGTGAAAAAGAAGGATGGCTCGATGCGGATGTGCATCGATTATCGTGAGCTCAACAAGCTTACAATGAAAAATCGATACCCACTACCAAGGATAGATGATCTCTTTGATCAACTTCAGGGAGCTGCGTGGTTCTCGAAGATAGATCTTCGATCTGGGTACCATCAAGTGAAGGTGAGGGAAGAAGACGTGCAAAAGACAGCGTTCAGAACGAGGTACGGACACTTTGAGTTCGTGGTGATGCCGTTCGGGTTGACAAACGCGCCGGCAGTATTTATGGACCTAATGAATCGGGTCTGTAGACCTATGTTGGATAAGTCAGTAATCGTATTCATAGACGATATACTGATTTATTCTAAGACGAAGGAAGATCATGTGGTGCATTTGATCGAGGTACTAGAGACTTTGCGAAGGGAGCGGTTATACGCTAAATTCTCCAAATGCGATTTCTGGCTACAAGAGGTCCAATTTTTAGGGCATCTTGTTAATCGGGAAGGCATCAAGGTGGATCCAGCAAAAATTGAAGCGGTGATGAAATGGGAGGTTCCAAAGACTCCCACCGAGATCCGAAGTTTTCTTGGATTAGCCGGTTATTACCGACGGTTTATTCAAGACTTTTCTAAGATAGTTGTGCCTTTGACGAGGCTCACTCGAAAGAATGTGAAGTTTGTGTGGGGCGAGGAGCAGCAAAAAGCTTTTGAGTTGCTGCGCAGGAAGTTGTGTAAAGCGCCGATTCTGACGCTACCGGAAGGGGTTGATGACATGACAGTCTACTGTGATGCTTCTTATCACGGGTTAGGCTGTGTGTTAATGCAACGTGGGAAGGTAATAGCCTATGCGTCCCGTCAACTAAAGACGCATGAGGTGAATTATCCGACTCACGATTTGGAATTAGCTGCTGTGGTTTTTGCTTTGAAGTTGTGGCGACATTACCTCTATGGTGTAAAGTGTACCATTTACACTGACCATAAGAGTCTGCGATATTTCCTTGATCAGCAGAATCTGAACATGAGGCAGCGTCGGTGGCTGGATGTGGTTAAGGATTATGATTGTGAGATCCTATACCATCCAGGCAAGGCCAATGTGGTGGCGGACGCGTTGAGTCGGAAGGCTCATGGTGATGTGTTGCGGGTACCGTTGATGAGATTGACGGTGACCACTTCGTTAATAGAACTGATAAAGAGTTCGCAGATTGAAGCTGTGAAAGTGGAGAACCAGAGGAGAGAGAGGATTAAGGGTCAACTGGCCCAGTTGGTGACCGATAGTAGAGGGCTATTGACTCGTTCGGGTCGAGTGTGGGTGCCGGTGTCATGTGAGGCGAGGCAGACACTTCTGGACGAAGCTCATAAGTCCAAGTTTTCTATTCATCCGGGAGCTACCAAGATGTATCGGGATTTGAAGACCGATTATTGGTGGCCGGGAATGAAACGGGATGTGGCCCGCTATGTGGAGAAGTGCCTAACTTGTTTGAGGGTTAAAGCGGAGCACCAAAGACCTCATGGGAAGTTGCAGCCTTTGGATATACCTGTTTGGAAGTGGGAACACATTACGATGGACTTAATCACTAAGTTACCTCGTACTGTCAGAAATGTGGATGCTATTTGGGTTATCGTGGATCGTTTAACAAAGAGTGCTCATTTTATTGCTATTAATGAGAGCTCTTCGTCGGAAAAGTTGGCCGATATTTACGTTAAGGAGATCGTGGCTAGACATGGCGTTCCGGTCACTATCATTTCTGATCGGGATGTTCGGTTTACATCACGGTTCTGGAGTAAGTTTCATGAGGATTTAGGGACGAAACTACAACTTAGTACAGCGTTCCATCCTCAGACTGACGGTCAAAGTGAGAGAACAATTAAGACCTTGGAGGATATGTTGCGGGCGTGTGTGTTGGACTTTGGCGGTAGTTGGGACACCTATCTACCGTTGGCCGAGTTTTCATACAACAATAGTTATCATGCTAGTATTGGCATGCCCCCGTACGAGATGTTGTATGGCAGGAGGTGTAGAACTCCGGTTTGTTGGGGAGAGGTGGGCCAGCGGGAGTTGGGTAGTACCGAGATAGTTTAGAAGACGACCGAAAGCATTGAATTGATTCGAGAACGATTAAAGACAGCTCAAAGTCGTCAGAAAAGTTACGCCGACAAGCGGAGGTCGGATTTAGAATTTAGTGTTGGTGATGATGTGCTCTTGAAGGTATCACCGTGGAAGGGGGTGATCCGATTCAGAAAAAGGGGCAAGCTTGGCCCTCGATTCATCGGACCTTTCAAGGTGATCGCACGTGTGGGCAAGGTGGCGTATAGGCTTGAGCTACCACCGGAGCTTAGCCAAATACATAACACCTTTCATGTTTCTCAATTGAGAAAGTGTTTAGCTGACGAGGCGGCCCATATATCGATAGATGATATTCAAGTGGATGAACGGCTCAACTATGTCGAGAGACCGATCGCGGTGCTAGAGAGGAAGACAAAGACTTTGCGCAACAAAGAGATTGGATTAGTGAAGGTCCAATGGGAACATCGCAAGGGGTCAGAGTGGACTTGGGAACCGGAAGCCGAGATGAGGGCGAGCTATCCGGAACTCTTTCAAGCTTAAGCGATTTCGGGGACGAAATCTTGGTAAGTGGGGGAGAGTTGTAACGCCCCATTTCCCAAGTTATTTATTTAACGGTTTGTTAACTGTGACTTAAGTGGTTATTTATGTAATTTTCAGGTGTAGGGGCTTGGATGTAAATTCTATTTTTAGGGGGGGTGACAATTGATACTTGTGTATAGACTTAGAAGGCCTAAGTACCCTTCTTGTGCCTTAGTCGAATTGGGAGCATTTGGGAGAAGGGTTTTGAAAGCTTGTGGTGAATAGAGTGTATTGGTGGTGAATTCGTTGTGTGAGGTGAAATTGATCGTTGGGGATCGATTGTTATCACGTTTCTAATCCAAGGTATGGTTTATTTCGAGTCCTTTGTTAATCGTTTGGAGTTTTTGAAAGATTAAGGGTTAGGGTTCTTGTTAGTTTGGGAATTCGATCAATTGATGATCGAATTGAGTTGTTTGGTGTTTATAATGTGTTTTAGTTGGTCTATTTCATGTTATATTGGTATGGGGGTGTTCAATAACACCATTGTTGGGATTATTGGTCGTTCGGGTGAGATTGGGTGTGTTTCCCGTAGCCAAGTCGCGAAGTTCGTCAGGTCAGGAAAGTTGCGCGACCTGACCCCGCGACCTGAGGTCGCGGGAGTAGGTCGCGTAACTCACTGTTTGGATTTTCAAATTTTTCGTGTGCGGTCGTTTTCGAGATTTGGCTTGGGGCTTATCTTAGGGATGTTCTAAGATAATGTTTGCTAGAATTTGAGGTCAATTGGGGTAGTCTAGCTATGGCTAAGACACACATTTCGGTTCGGAAGTTTAAAGTGTCATTTTTGTGCAAATGTTTATGTGTACATGTGTTGTTTTGATTTAGGTGATTGATAAACCTTTTGTGGTGTGTTTGACACTGATTTTCGTGACGATAATCAAGGTGAGTACATTAACCCTTATACGTGGCTTTATGTACAAATTGCATGTAATACGTATGTGGTTATGAGACTAGCACGTTATGTGAAGGCATATCCATTGTAGTGGTGGTGGCCACCGTGGGTATAGTCTATGTGTTAACTGATATCAGTATGTGTGTGGTTCTTACCGGCGTGTACCGTAAGGACATTGGTGATGACATGCTTAGTTCTCATATGCGTTGTGGTTTGTGTTATACTGTTCGTGTATTCGTGGTTTGTGCTCACTAAGCGAAAGCTTACCCCGTTGTGGTTTTTCCTTTAGATGCAGGTCCGTCTGGGAAAGACAAGGGAAAGGGGAAAGCTTGAAGTTTCGATCTTACCCAAGGGCTCAGTTCATTTTGGATTATAAGATTGTCAAACTTAAAATTATGGTTTTGGTTTTGTTTTAATACAGTTATATGTGGTGAACCTCGTTTTTGAGGATTTTGTCTTTTTATTTTGGTTGAAAACTTAAACCTTCGATTTTAATATAATTATGTTTTTGGACAATTTCCGCTGTAATGGTTACTTTACTTAATTTCCGTTTTCTTGTTCGTTAAATTTTGCAAAAAGTGAGTTGAGTTGTTACAATCCAACTCCTCAAAACCTCCCTGATGGTTTTGAAGAAGATCTTCCTATATCATCCACTGAAATATCTACTCCACCTCTGATTAATGCCACTCCAGTTACCCAAATCACACCTTCTGAACCTGATCAACCCACTAACAGTGAAGACCTTTCTCAAACCACTGTTAGTGAGCCTACTCCTACAAATCTACTCCCTGATCCATCAATAAATGAAGCTTCCACTTCAGGACAGGTGTATCAGCCACCTGCTCTCCAATGGACCAAGGATCATCCAATTGATCAAGTTCTTGGTAATCCCTCCTCTGGCATTAAAACTCGACGTCAATCTGGTAACGTCTGTCTTTATGTTAATTTCATCTCTGAAAATGAACCTAAAGAAATAGATGATGCCTTGCGTGATCCTGCCTGGGTCTCAGCCATGCAGGAAGAGCTAGCAGAATTCATCAGAAACAAGGTCTGGCTTCTCGTCCCTAGGCCTCGAAAACGTACAATCATTGGTTCCAAGTGGATTTTTCGAAATAAACTTGATGAGATTGGTACTATCATTCGAAACAAGGCTCGCCTTGTGGCACAGGGATACAGGCAGGAAGAGGGCATTGATTACGATGAAACCTTTGCTCCTGTTGCTAGGCTCGAAGCAATTCGACTCTTCCTAGCTTTTACAGCACATATGAACTTCAAGGTTTATCAGATGGACATTAAAAATGCCTTTCTGAATGGAAAACTTAATGAAGAAGTCTATGTGGCTCAGCCTCCTGGCTTTGTAGATCCTAAGTTCCCTGATCACGTCTACAAGTTAAACAAGGCTCTCTATGGGTTAAAACAGGCTCCTCGTGCCTGGTATGATACGCTCTCAACCTTCCTTCTCTCTAAAGGTTTTGTGCGTGGAAAGATCGATAGCACTTTATTTCTAAAGAAATATCCTAAGCATATCCTTCTTGTCCAGATATATGTCGATGACATTATCTTTGGATCCACAAATCCCAAACTCTGCGAAAAGTTTGAGTTGCTCATGAAATCTGAATATAAAATGTCTATGATGGGTGAACTAACATTCTTTTTAGGACTTCAGATCAAGCAATCTGAAAAGGGAATTTTCATCAATCAAGGTAAATATGTACATGAGATGCTGAAGAAATTTGATCTCATATCTTGTACACCGATGAAGACTCCAATGGCTCCTCCTCTGTCACTTGACAAGGATTCCAAAGGGAAACCTGTTGACGTGACTCTCTACAGAGGAATGATCGGCTCTCTGCTGTATCTCACAGCAAGTCGCCCTGATATCATGTATTCCACATGTCTCTGTGCTCGTTATCAGGCTGAACCCAAAGAATCCCATCTGACCGCTGTAAAGCGGATCTTCAGATATCTGAAGGGAACTCCTAATCTGGGTCTTTGGTACTCCAAGGACTCAGGGTTCGATCTAACAGCTTATTCTGACAGTGACTTTGCAGGATGTAAGATTGACAGGAAAAGCACCACTGGTGGTTGTCACCTGCTAGGTGGCAAGTTGGTGAGTTGGACTAGCAAAAAGCAGAACTCTGTGTCCACATCAACTGCTGAAGCTGAATATGTTGCAGCAGGAATCTGTTGTGCTCAAGTCCTGTGGCTGAGAAATCAACTTCAGGACTATGACATACAACTTTCTAAAATTCCTATCTACTGTGACAATACTTCAGCGATAGCCATCGCCAACAATCCTGTCTTACACTCCAAGACAAAGCACATTGAAGTGAGATATCACTTCATCAGGGATCATGTGATGAATGGTGATATTGAACTCCATTTTGTCCCTACTGAATATCAGCTTGCTGACCTCTTTACCAAACCACTGGATGTGACGCGTTTTAATATGCTCATTAGTGAACTTGGGATGTTAAATCCTGATGATTGAAGTTTTTCAGGACAAACAGTTGTTAAATCCTATAGAATCACTATTCTCAGGACTCTTTCTTTAACAACTCCTGAACTAACTCTCATCAGAGGATGACTCTATTCAGTACTTACAAAATCTTTGTTCAACATCCGAATACTGATGATTCTCAGGTAAGTATTTCTTCCCTCTGCTCCTGAAACCTTATCGCATTAAATGTGATAAGAGGATTTTCCCAAAACAGTACTTATCTTATAAGTACTCTGATTCCAATAAAACATATCTTTCACCAAAATGGAATCATCCCCTGAAAAGGCGGTTTTTGATTTTTCAAATAAAACAAACTTTTCATCTGCACTGACACGTAATGGGACGTTTCCTGTTCCCCACTACGTGTGTCAGGCGCGTGAACGCGCGTAGAACCTCCTTTTTTCATCATTACGTTTGAATTTAGCCGCTCTTTTCTCTCTCATCCATTTTCTCTCTCCTACCACGAGGTATAAAAACCTCACTCGTAATCCCTCACACTCTTTACGCTCACAAAATTCTCTCTAAGCAATCTAGCAAGAAAAAGTAAGAACACGTTTTCTCTCAAGAACACCAAAAACACTAAGAACACTCATCACTTTCCTTTACTCAAGATCATCGTAAGTGTTTTTTTTTTTCTTGTTCTTTGTTCTTTCCACATTGTAAGTTGGTTTTTCTTCAACTAAACAACTTATTTTGTTATACGTTTTTCCAAAAACCCTAAGATCACTTCGTTTGATCTTAGTTTTCCCAAAATCTTCTGAGATTTTTGTTAAAACATTTTATATGATTTTCTTATTTCTTTTAAGAAAAATCATAAACTCTTATTTTGATATCTTCTCATCAAAATAAAAGTTTCTTTTTAATACCAAAACACATTCTTTTTGTGAATTTTGGTATCCAATCCATTCCAAGTATAAAGGATTTCACCATTTTTATGAACATATTCTGTGTTCATTGAAAAATGAAGAAAAATGCATATTTTGGATTCTTAATCATCCACATATGTTATTTTTGTGTTTAACAGGATGGCTGCTACTACTTCCTCTTTGGACGCCCAACTCTCTTCTGAAGCTACACCACTGCAAACCGCCACTGAAAGCCTGCCGATCATAATTCCGCAGCACGACGTACAGTTCAAGCAGAACAACGTCGTTGGCCTGTTTGACATCCCAGAAGGCAAGGAATATCTGCTGCCTGCAAAGAACTTCCTCCTGAGCAGCCCTCTAAGAACGGCTTTCACAATTGACCCAAAGCCGAACAAACCTATGCTGCAACAACTGTGGTCGACTGCCACTGTTGCCAAGGAAAGGAACTCCAAGGGTGTCCTACGGGAGGTCATCAAGTTCCAGATCAAGGAAAATATAATTTCCTTTGGCTTCGGAACTCTGAGGAATGTGCTCAACTTCCCAAAGAAGAAACGCTTCCCTCCTGCTCCTACCTCCGACGAAATCATCGAATTCCTGGACGCCATTGGCTACAGATGGCCTGTGAAGGATGGCGTCATGCTTCCAAAGACTGCTGCTACTATCCATAAGACAGACCTGAACGCTACATTCTATTACATATGGAATACGTTTGGCCTGTGCTTATCTGGGAAGACAGGAAGCACGGAGCAGTTCCCCACGGTGATTCAGCACATGGTTTTCTCAGCGATCAAAAATCGCAAGTTTGACTATGCTCGCTGCATATGGGAGGACATGGTCAAGAAGGTCAGGAACACGAAACGGGTCGTCAACGTTGCCTTCACCAGATTCTTCTCGGCAGTCCTGGAACTGCATATGGGGCCAAACTACCCCAAAATCGGGAACTCCAACAACTACGCCCTCGGGCCTAAGTTCCTGGATCAGGTTTCTCCAAAACCTGACGACGTCCCTCTCTCCACTGTTTTGGTTGTTCCTGAACCAGTTCAGGAGGATGAAGAGCACTCCACCTCTCCCACTGAAGGTATGTACTCTCTCTTCTCTTCCAAACCCCATTCTTCTATTTTTCTGCATGCTATGTCAGTAGCTAACCCCATACTGACTTCCCCAGCTGCAACCACTTCATCTGCGCTCCTGAAGCGCCCCCAACCTTCTTCTGCCACTCCTCCACCTCCTCCAAAATGCGCCAAGTCTACGGCGCAGAAGAAAAAGAAACAGGCGGCTGGTAAGAAATACTATATTACCCTGCCTCAACTCTTTAATAAACCATCTCCTTTATCTAAAACTTCTTCACCTGCAGATACTTCTATCTCTGCTTCTGTACAACAAGAACCTGAGGTTGTTCACCTCGAACGCTCAGAGAACGTGGAGGGTAATCGCTCTGATACCCTCCTAGCCTCAGGTAATACTATTAAGCATAATATTGCCATTTCTTCTTCTGTGAAAGCTACTGAGTCGTCTAGCACTCACTTAGCTACTCTGATTACAGGTTCTTTAGGAGCAGCCACTGAAGGGCATCCCCAACTTCATCAGGATGACCCCTTCAATGACTTCGTCTTCACGGACGCCGAGCGTCAGCTGAACGCAGCTGAGCTACGCCGGCAATCCGCTGAACGACAACTACAGGAGGCCCGCACAGCCCTCCAACAGAAGGAGGACGAGCACCAGGCACGCCTCCAGGCGTTAGAACTGGAGCTTGCTGCTGCAAAGGCTGCTGCCAGTACCGCTGAAGCCGCCGCCGCCAATGCCACTGCCGCCGCCGTCGCCGCCACTCCGCCACCTACGGCTGTTACTCTTTCGATTCCTTGTCTGGATAACATCCATGACAAGGTCTCACACGTGGCCACCTCCTCCAACAACCTTCAGGCATCTATTGATGACCTGAAGGCCTCTGCTCTGCCTGCACTCTCCACCACCATCAACAACAGCACCAACTCTCTCACCACTTTCCAGTCAACAGTGGTTCAGAGGTTGGATGCTCAGGAAGCAGGCCTCCGCGCACTCCAGGAGCAGGTGACTGGCCTCACCACTGCTGTCAACGCCCTCACCTCTGCTCCTGCACCGCCTCCATCATTCACCACTGCAGATAGGGATGTTCTGCAATCCCTGATCTCCTCTTCCTTCATCTCTCGAAAGCTCCTAAACGACATGGCCTCTCTCCTTCAAAGGAATATTTCAACAGCCGCCTTGGCTCAGGCACCTGTTGAGGGGGAGAGACAGCCCCATCGAGACCATTCCGTTTATTCCCCCTCCACCAACTGGAGAACCAATGAACAGGGGGGAACGAACGAGGAGGATGAAGAAGATGAAGATGATGATGATGAAGACGACGATATCTTCGTCGAGAAGGCTCCAACCTCAACGCCCACTCCAGGGCCTTCACAATCTCAGGGGGAGAACCTCGGTGCACCTGGTACGTTACTATTACCATCCTCTCCCTCATCCTCTGATAACCAACCAATCTCTTCTCTCCTTAAAACTAAACCTGCACCTGAAACCATCACCCTTGACACCTCCTCTGAAGACTCTCCAATAAACAACCTACAAATGGTTGTCTACCAACCACCCATACAACCTACCCCTGAACCAACACCTCATTCTTCTCCTAAACAAACCTCTGAACCCAAAAACCAAGAAAACTCTGACTTTCAGGATGTGAACTTTGGTTCTGTCACTGGTGAGATTATTCGCCTCATGGAGAATAGTCCATCAGAACAGACAAGAGCCGAATTAAGCAGAATGACTTTCAGAGTAACTCCTCTAAACCCTGAATTCATTCCCTCTAAACCAACCCGCTTTAACCCTGAAGCATCCTCTTCAAGAACCCCTGAAATTAGAGCCCCTCCTGAAACCATATGCCTATCATCAGATGATGAATTCATCTCTGATGACTTCTCTACCCCTGCTTCTTCTCCCAGATCTCCTCCCTCTAACTCTCCTAGATCTGAAGGTGAGAATTACCCTGACAACTCTGCTATTGTCAACAGGGATGGGCGTTTAGACGCCGTGATAGAGCGACTCGAGAGTACAAGAGTAAAAATTCCTCTTCGTACCTCTTGGGACTCCGAGTTCGCCTATCTATCACAAGAGGAATACATCGCTGCTGTACAGGCTCAGGAGGAGCATAATAAGAAGCAGAAGGAAGCTTTCCTCTCCGCTCAAGCCGCTCGAAGGCTTGCATCGGATTTTGTTGAAGAGGACGCTGAAATAAGTGCTGACCCTGTTCTAGCACAGAAGGCCGCGCTGAAGGTCTTCAACAGAAATGCTGAAGCTCAGTCTGAAGAAGTTAACACAGAGCTTGACTGGTGCAGAGACCGCCTTCACCTCAGAAAACATGGTGCTGCTATCTCTGGAATCCATCTCAGCCGAACTCGCGGCAAAAGAGCAAAAACATGGATCACCGTCAAACGCTCAGGAGTCAAGGATGTGCAACACACTCTTGACAAGTTGGAAAGATACAACTTGTCAGAGTGGAATGAAATCAGAAGCCTATTTCCCAAAGCCAACAAAAACTATCGGGCTGAAGTAGAAGAAGTCATTAATGGACTTATTGCACGCATCAGAAGAACAACCGAAATTCCTGATGACCTTCTCCAGCCTTCTTCAGCACTGCCTCAGCCACCTGTTCGAAGATCAGCCGGTGCTTCAACAAGGAGACCAACTCCTTGCATGCCCAGAATGGTTGTCAAACCACTGGACCTCTCGATGCTTGATCTTTCACTCCCTCTAGGAGTCTCTCTCTCTGAAGGACAAGTCATCAGAGAACCTGTTCATGGTATTTGTGTAAGCGACAACTCCAAAATATTACGCTTTCAGCGTTTCAACGAGCTACACAAAGCACCATATGAACACTTGGTTTCTGTTCTCTTCACTGCTCAAAGAGACAAGAAAAACCAAGATAATAAAGAGATTATTCGCACTGTCAGAGCTATACTCGATCATCGACTCGCCTTCAGCAACACTCCTGTTCCAATCGTAGTCAAGACTGAAGAATTTAGCGAAGACTCTGATAGTTAGAATATTTTTGTAAATTTTGCTTTCAGCACTTCACTTATGTACTCCTGTATTTTCTTTACTCTTGTAACCTGTTTGAGATTAATGAAAATGCAATCTAGTGCATTGTACTTTATTCCATCATAGTACTGAAAAAGATCCCTCAAAACAGTAAATGGGACATGTACCTTTATGAGTTCTATTTCCTACTGTTTTATCTAGACTTAGAAATTTTTTTTCTTTCTAGACTTAGACAATTTCTCTGTTGTCTTATCATTATCATTTAGGGGGAGATTGTTGATCCAGCTCTCCTAAGACCTGATGAAATGATAATGATCCTGAATCTTTACTTAGTGAATAGGTTTTTACTTCTGTTATAGCTTGAGGAATTATCACTGAGTCTGTTCAGTGTTATTCCATGTTACTTATGCTGTAACTTATTTTTATAGTAATCAGGATCAGGATCAGGAGACGAACGAGCCTGTTCTGCAGTCTACTGATCCTATCCACTGAAGAGAAGACCTCCTGAAGACATTAAGATCATACACAAAGAACCATCAGCGACGTCGAAGAAATAGCTGATGACAGGAACAGCATGCTCGTGATCTGAAGACGGAACTCAGTGATAGCAGGCTGCTCAATATCGTATGACATCCTGAAAACTCAACAGGATACAAGTGACCCTGAGCTTCATCAGTATCAGGACCCTAGTCACTGATCAGTATCCTGATCCTGAAGGATTAGAAAAGTGTCTTAGTCTAATGCACAAAAGGATTATCCGCCTTTACTGACACAAAAGTACATAAGGACAGTCTCTTTACTGTTCCCTCCGTACTTATCAGACCTCAAGGCAACTGTTTACAAACATCCTCCTTTTGCACACCATGCAAAGAGTATTTGTTTATAGTAAATAGTACGACAGACCAATTACAGCGTGACACGTCACAAAAGTAGGTCTGCATGCATTTAATGCATGGAGTATAAATTGGACGTGGAGAAGATGTTCTCCACACCTCTTCTGCATCTAAAAATACTCAAGTCCTTTCTTTCTTATTCCCCTCTATCTTTCTTTCTTACATCTTCTCACTTAGTGCATAGTGAAAGAACTTAGATTGTTTAGTTTAGACTATTTGTCTTTTCTATTTCCGCAACAATCTGTAAATTCATATTGTTAATATAACAAGAATTTAAAAGTGAAAAATTGTGTGATTATATTCAACCCCCCCCCCCCTTCTATAATCCCAAACACTATCCTAGCTTGAAGGTCACCTACTTGGGACCAACAAAGACACTCAGGTACGTCACATCTACCTTCTGAACCCCTACTGTAACATCCCGATTTATTTAAGTTATTATTATTATTGATGGTGTTATTATTAATATTATTATTCTTATTATTAGGTATTAAAGTATTTAGGGTTAGGGTTGAGTTTCTTGCGGGTTAAGCAAAAGAGGAAGATAGGCCCGTTAAACTTTAATAAAAAACCCTAGGAGTGAGACCTATTCTTCATTACGAAACTTGAGGTCTAGGTCACGAAGGGAGGGTGCGGGAGCGAGGAGAGACCGGAGAAAGAAGCCGCCGGATTCTTGCTTACGCCGTAGGTAACTCCCGTTCGTTTCTTGTATATAGATTAGGGTTCCGTAGGGTTGTCTTTTATCGGGTTGGCGACGGTGGTACTCCACCGTTATCGCCGCCGTTCGTTGAAGTCGGGATCGGTGGTGGCGGAGGTTGTTACCATCACCACCGCCGAACTCCCTCCTGGTGGGTGACGCCGGTACGCGGCAACAGCCGTGGATGGCGGTGGTTGTAGTTGTTATTCGACGCCGGCGGTGGCTAGCCCCGCTAGCTGCAGTCGTGCGGCTCCGGTAGCAGGAAGGGGTGGCGGGCGGCGGTGGTCACAAGACCGCTGCTGCTGTTGTGCGAGCACCGGCCGGCCGGCGGCTTGGCGGAATCGCCTTGCCGTCGCAACCGGTTCCCGTGCCGCTGCTGTTGGTGATACTCGATCGGTGGTGGTGGGTTATCGACCTGCCGCCGCTGTCCCGTAGCCGCCCAAGGCGGCGTGTGTTTTGTGTCCGAGGCCGGCGGTGGCCAAGACCGTCCTTGGTCGCCGCTGGGACCTACGGTGGTGGTTATGCGGTGGTGACGGCAGTTTTCTTCGGCCGCGGCTGCCGTGCGGAGGCGAGGTGGACCAGCGGTGGTGGTGGCTTAAAAACACCGCTGCCGCTGTGTAGCAAGTGTGTACGGTGGTGGTGGCGGGACATCGCCGCCATGGCCGCCGTTCGATTAACTCTGGTAATGTAGTATGAGAACTAGATATCATCGTTGCGGTTAAGTGTGATGACCCTTAAGGGTTTGTTCTAGTAACGTGAAGCGATGTGTGGAAATTAATTAGTGTTATTTTTCAGAGTGGTTGCGTAGGTTACAATTGTAAGAGAGACGTTTCTTGCGTGTACGTGACTTCCTTGAGGTGAGTGGGTTTATATGCAATATATTGTGGTTTTTGTGTATACGTGCTGATAAATTATATGGCGATGATTCGGGTTGCGTGATGACCCAAAGGGCAGGAAACCGCGGAGTCCGGATTGTGTGATGGTCCGGTAAACGGGAAACCGTTAAGCTGATAACGTGGATGATTGTATGTGCATTAAATTATGATATGTTGTATGTAAATTTACTCACTAAGCGGTGAAGCTTACCCCTCGTGTTTAATTATTTTTTTTAGGTACGAGTTCCGGTGTGGACAAGGGCAAGGCTCCGGCTTGAAGGTTCCGGCTCGTGTCGTGGCATTCCGATCTAATCATAAATGCTAATACATTAATTATTTAGCGGGTGTTGAATTTAAACTTGTTTGGGTTTTTGAATTGTCGTTTTTATCGTTAAACATTTATGGAGGTTTTTAGTAGAGATTTTCTTTTATAAATAATAAAATGGGATTGGGTGTTACAACTTGGTATCAGAGCCCGGGTTTAAGAGAATCAGCACATGCACTCGTGGGTGTGTGTGTGGTTGGACTTAAACCAGGCGGTTGAAATTAATCGGATAAGATCGGAACGGCCAGCGGAACCGTCAAGGCGGAGGTAAGCTTTAGTACCTTAGTTGCTAAATCGTTATATGCACGTGTGTAGTATTAATTATTTGTAATCGCATGCTTAATTATAAAATTGCATGTGGCTTGTTGGGAATGAAGCTGAGCTGTATTCTATGATTTTATGTGACGGTTAGTCAATGGGATTAGGTCTAATTAGGACGGTATCAAGACCAAACGTAAACACCTTGGTACGTCGAGGATGGGTCGTCGGGCATGTTCTTGTTTGATTTTTGCCCGGTGGTCTTAATCCGGCTACCATGCATGGTCGGGTATAGTAATACGGCGCCAATAATAGTATTACTATAAACACCTGTGTAGTGTTGGATTTGATTACGTTCTGGAGACTTTAAACTTATTGACGACGGTTAGGCTTCTAGCATGCTTACGATATTGTGATGCTGCGTGAATAAATGTTGTGTAAACCTATCTGTATTAGCATGCGCAGTAGAGACTAGCTTTAAGGTTGGCATGATCACTATTATTAGGGTTGCGTGTGAGTACCTTAGTAGTGCATAGTGATGTTCGTTAGGCTGTGACTAAAAGTTTTAAATCTTCAGAATGGTGCTAACCCGAAGCCAGACTGACGATGAGCCCGGGCAGTCCGACCTCATTGCTGCCCAGATCGCTGAGGCCCTGCAGCAGACGCTGCCGGGGCTATTTAACCAAATGAGGGATGAGCTGATTCAGACTGTGGATCAGCGTATAGATGCAGCCCTTACGGCTCGTAGTGTAGGGTCGGGGAGCTCGGGTCAGTCACAGACTCGTGGGATTTCTTTCAAGGACTTCATGGCGTGCCAACCGCCATTATTCGACGGAAGGAAGGACCCTGTGGCTTGCTACCGCTGGTACTCAGCGGTCGAGGGAGCATTTCGCACTTGTGGGTGCCCTGATGGTTCGAAGGTTCTTTTCGCTGTGAACCTTCTC
Organism: Centaurea solstitialis; assembly: GCA_030169165.1. NCBI lineage: Eukaryota > Viridiplantae > Streptophyta > Magnoliopsida > Asterales > Asteraceae > Centaurea > Centaurea solstitialis. Next base: position 6,581,745 of record CM058044.1, on the reverse strand, counting down.
CGTGGAGCTGCAAAGGATTGGTGGGATCTGACTCTCAAGAAGTACACGGAGGCACAGATCACTGCGCTGACCTGGGAGGAATTCCGGGCCTTGTCCGACGAGGAGTTCGCACCTCGCATCGAAAAGGAGCGGATAGCATCTGAGTTCTTGAAACTGACTCAGACGACGGAGTCGGTGAACGAGATCACTGCGCAGTTTCTGGAGAAGCTGCTGTTTGTGCCTGGATACGCGAACGACGAGTCGCTGAAGATGGCTCGTTATCTGGGAGTGCTGAAGCCGGAGATCAAGAAGGCGGTGGCCACGGGGAGGTGCAAGACCTTCGGTGACATGCAGGAGGTAGCACGGGCTCAGGAGCTAGTCTTGGAGGAATTGCAGCAAGGGAAGCGGAAGGCAGAAGATCAGCCCGCACCAGCAAAGAAGTTTAAGGGGGCGAGGACCGATACCAGGAGCGGGACCCCGAGTTGCCCGAAGTGCGGGCGTTACCATCGGGGAGAGTGCAGGCCGCGAGAGCTATCGTGTTACAAGTGTGGCAAGACGGGCCACCTCAGCAAGGACTGCAAGGAAACTGCTAGACTCTGCTTCCACTGCTACCAGCCGGGGCATATCAAGCCCGATTGCCCTCAGCTGAAGAAGACGCCAGCCCTGGCTCCTGCACCATCGACGCTTATGATCACTGACGGTACTACCAAAGGGAAGAGCGGAGCCACCACCCGTGGACGAGCCTTTCAGATGACTGCCGAGGAAGCGCAGACGGCGCCTGATGTGATTACAGGTTTTTCCTTGTTATGTTATTATGCGATTATTATTGGTAGCTTACTTTATTGTTAGTAATAAGAATAGTGTATCTGTCGTTAAATGTGTACCTTAGGCATATTTCCTGTCAACTCGAAACCGGCTCTAGTGCTTTTCGACACGGGGGCCACGTGGTCCTATGTGTCGCGTAGGTTTTGTAAGGACTTCCAGATCGAGCTCGGTAATCTGGATAGCCCTCAGGCGATCGACGTAGCTGCGGAGGAGGTGCAGGTGGTTGAGCATGTGTACCGGGGTGCAGCATTGATATCTTTGGAGTTCGCTTCAGCATCAATCTCATCCCCATTCCCATGAACGGGTGGACGTGGTTGTCGGGATTGACTGGATGTTTCCCAACCGGGCGACCACGGATGTTGCGGGGCAGTTGGTACGTATCCAGAATCCTAGTGGGGGAGAGCTGGTGGTGTACGGCAAGGGGAGAAGGGTATCTACATCCTTCTGTTCTGTCGCGAAAGCTCAGAAATACATCCAGCGGGGGTGTACGGGGTTCTTGGTCTATGCTATGGCGGATCAGACGAAGGAGAGGAAGCTGTCGGTAGCAGAGGTGCCCGTTGTCAGCGAGTTCCCAGACGTATTTCCAGAGGATCTGCCTGGCCTTCCACCTGACAGGCAGATCGAGTTCGGCATTGACTTGGTACCAGGGGCGGCTCCGATTGCGCGAGCTCCTTACCATCTGGCTCCGCCGGAGCTTCAGGAGTTATCGGAACAGTTGCAGGAGCTCTCGGGGAAGGGATTCATCCGCCCGAGTAGCTCACCGTGGGGAGCACCGTTTCTGTTCGTGAAGAAGAAAGACGGGAGTCACCATATGTGCATTGATTACCGTGGACTCAACAAGGTGACCATCAAGAATAGGTATCCTCTGCCTAGGATTGATGACTTGTTTGATCAACTCCAAGGGGCTTCGTGGTTTTCTAAGATCGATCTTCGGTCAGGGTATCACCAGCTGAAGGTGAAGGAAGCGGATGTCCACAAGACCGCTTTCTGAACCCGTTACGGCCACTTCGAGTTTTTGGTGATGCCGTTCGGGCTTACCAATGCTCCAGCCGCATTCATGGACCTTATGAATCGGGTGTGCCGCCCGATGCTCGATCGGTCCGTGATCGTTTTCATTGATGACATCTTGATCTACTCAAAGACGAAGGAGGAGCATGTGATGCATCTGCGGGAGGTGCTTGAGGTTTTGAGGAGGGAGCAACTCTACGCCAAATTTTCAAAATGTGCCTTCTGGTTAGAGGAGGTTCAGTTCTTAGGCCATATTATTAACCGGGAGGGCATCAAGGTGGACCCAGCGAAGATTGAAGCAGTCATGAATTGGGAAGTTCCGAAGGCACCTACCGAGATCCCGAGTTTCCTAGGTTTAGCCGGCTACTATCGACGGTTCATCCAGGATTTCTCTAAGATTGCGGTGCCGTTGACGCGTTTGACGAAGAAGAGTGAGCCGTACGTTTGGGGTCCTGAGCAGCAGATGGCTTTCGACACGTTGAGGCAGAAGCTATGCGAGGCTCCGGTTCTGACTTTACCGGAGGGGGTGGAAGACATGACAGTCTATTGCGACGCATCTCGGCTAGGTTTGGGTTGTGTTCTGATGCAGAGGGGGCGGGTGATAGCCTACGCGTCGAGGCAGCTAAAGCCTCACGAGGCTAACTACCCCACGCACGACCTTGAGCTTGCGGCGGTCGTTTTTGCTCTCAAGTTGTGGAGGCACTACCTGTATGGGGTGAAGTGCACCATTTTCTCAGACCACCGTAGGTTGAGGTACTTCTTGGAACAGCCGAATCTGAATATGCGACAGCGAAGGTGGCTTGACGTAGTCAAGGACTACGATTGCGAGATTCTCTATCATCCGGGCAAAGCCAATGTGGTTGCGGACGCTTTGAGTAGGAAGACGGAGCACGCGCCGCTTCGTATTTCCCATCTGAAGATGGCGGTGACTACCTCCTTTGTGGACCTGGTTTTGCGGGCGCAAGAGGAGGCGAGTCGGGAGGAGAACCAGAACGGGGAGCGGATTCGGGGGCAGATGGCCGCGTTGGTCAGGGATAGCCGAGGGTTGCTGACTAGGTATGGTAGAGTGTGGGTTCCTCGGGCGGGCACGGCGCGACAGACCTTGCTTGAGGAAGCCCATAAATCCAGATTCTCAATTCATCCGGGAGCTACAAAGATGTATCGGGATCTGCGGACGGGTTATTGGTGGCCAGGGATGAAGAGAGACGTGGCTCGGTACGTGGAGTCGTGTTTGACCTGTCTAAAGGTCAAAGCTGAGCATCAGAAGCCTCACGGCAAGATGCAACCTCTTGAGATTCCCGAGTGGAAGTGGGAAAAACTCACTATGGATCTGATCACCAAGCTTCCGAAAACCCCTCGGAAGTTTGACGCGATTTGGGTCATAGTTGATCGTTTGACCAAGAGCGCTATCTTCCTTCCTATCCGGGAGAGTTCGACTGCAGAGCAGCTGGCGGAGATCTACGTGGATGAGGTGGTGTCGAGGCACGGGGTGCCAGTGTCGAATATCTCGGACCGGGACGTACGTTTTACTTCTCGGTTTTGGGAGAGGTTTCATTCGGAGCTGGGTACTAGGTTGCACTTTAGCACCGCGTACCACCCTCAGACAGACGGTCAGAGTGAGCGGACGATTCAGACCTTGGAGGACATGCTGCGAGCGTGCGTTTTGGATTTTGGTGGCAGTTGGGATACGTACCTGCCTCTGGCGGAGTTTTCGTATAACAACAGCTACCATTCGAGTATTGGGATGCCGCCGTTTGAGATGCTCTACGGAAGGAGATGTCGTACTCCTATCTGTTGGGGCGAGGTAGGACAACGTGTTCTTGGTAGCACCGAGGTTGTTCAGAGGACCACAGAGGATATTCAGAGGATCCGGGAGCGGTTGCGGACGGCTCAGAGTCGACAGAAGAGCTACGCTGATCGTCGCAGGTCGGATTTAGAGTTCCAGGTGGGAGACCGAGTTCTACTCAAAGTTTCTCCTTGGAAGGGAGTGATTCGGTTCCGAAAGAGGGGCAAGCTGGGGCCTCGTTACATCGGGCCGTTCACGGTTCTCGCACGTGTTGGGAAGGTAGCTTATCGTTTGGAGCTGCCTGCGGTACTAGGCCAAATCCACAGCACTTTTCACGTTTCGCAGTTGCGTAAGTGCCTCGCCGACGAGACGGCTCATATTCCTTTAGACGATATTCAGGTGGACGAGAGCCTGAATTACGTTGAGAGGCCGGTGGCGGTGATAGACCGGAAGGTGAAGAGGTTGCGACGCAGGGAGATCGGAATCGTGAAGGTGCAGTGGCAGCATCGGAAGGGTTCCGAGTGGACTTGGGAACCAGAGGCGGAGATGCGAGAGCACTACCCAGAATTGTTCTCAAAGTGATTTCGAGGACGAAATCCTTGTAAGTGGGGGAGAGTTGTAACATCCCGATTTATTTAAGTTATTATTATTATTGATGGTGTTATTATTAATATTATTATTCTTATTATTAGGTATTAAAGTATTTAGGGTTAGGGTTGAGTTTCTTGCGGGTTAAGCAAAAGAGGAAGATAGGCCCGTTAAACTTTAATAAAAAACCCTAGGAGTGAGACCTATTCTTCATTACGAAACTTGAGGTCTAGGTCACGAAGGGAGGGTGCGGGAGCGAGGAGAGACCGAAGAAAGAAGCCGCCGGATTCTTGCTTATGCCGTAGGTAACTCCCGTTCGTTTCTTGTATATAGATTAGGGTTCCGTAGGGTTGTCTTTTATCGGGTTGGCGACGGTGGTACTCCACCGTTATCGCCGCCGTTCGTTGAAGTCGGGATCGGTGGTGGCGGAGGTTGTTACCATCACCACCGCCGAACTCCCTCCTGGTGGGTGACGCCGGTACGCGGCAACAGCCGTGGATGGCGGTGGTTGTAGTTGTTATTCGACGCCGGCGGTGGCTAGCCCCGCTAGCTGCAGTCGCGCGGCTCCGGTAGCAGGAAGGGGTGGCGGGCGGCGGTGGTCACAAGACCGCTGCTGCTGTTGTGCGAGCACCGGCCGGCCGGCGGCTTGGCGGAATCGCCTCGCCGTCGCAACCGGTTCCCGTGCCGCTGCTGTTGGTGATACTCGATCGGTGGTGGTGGGTTATCGACCTGCCGCCGCTGTCCCGTAGCCGCCCAAGGCGGCGTGTGTTTTGTGTCCGAGGCCGGCGGTGGCCAAGACCGTCCTTGGTCGCCGCTGGGACCTACGGTGGTGGTTATGCGGTGGTGACGGCAGTTTTCTTCGGCCGCGGCTGCCGTGCGGAGGCGAGGCGGACCAGCGGTGGTGGTGGCTTAAAAACACCGCTGCCGCTGTGTAGCAAGTGTGTACGGTGGTGGTGGCGGGACATCGCCGCCATGGCCGCCGTTCGATTAACTCTGGTAATGTAGTATGAGAACTAGATATCATCGTTGCGGTTAAGTGTGATGACCCTTAAGGGTTTGTTCTAGTAACGTGAAGCGATGTGTGGAAATTAATTAGTGTTATTTTTCAGAGTGGTTGCGTAGGTTACAATTGTAAGAGAGACGTTTCTTGCGTGTACGTGACTTCCTTGAGGTGAGTGGGTTTATATGCAATATATTGTGGTTTTTTGTGTATACGTGCTGATAAATTATATGGCGATGATTCGGGTTGCGTGATGACCCAAAGGGCGGGAAACCGCGGAGTCCGGATTGTGTGATGGTCCGGTAAACGGGAAACCGTTAAGCTGATAACGTGGATGATTGTATGTGCATTAAATTATGATATGTTGTATGTAAATTTACTCACTAAGCGGTGAAGCTTACCCCTCGTGTTTAATTATTTGTTTTAGGTACGAGTTCCGGTGTGGACAAGGGCAAGGCTCCGGCTTGAAGGTTCCGGCTCGTGTCGTGGCATTCCGATCTAATCATAAATGCTAATACATTAATTATTTAGCGGGTGTTGAATTTAAACTTGTTTGGGTTTTTGAATTGTCGTTTTTATCGTTAAACATTTATGGAGGTTTTTAGTAGAGATTTTCTTTTATAAATAATAAAATGGGATTGGGTGTTACACCTACACTCTGTCTTAATCCCATGGCCATTCATGCGATGGGGGATGGACATCGTAGGAAAATTACCACCTGCTCCAGGTCAAAAAGTGTTTTTACTTGTTCTTACTGATTATTTCTCTAAATGGATTGAAGCCGCAGCTTTCTCGCAGGTTAGAGATAAAGAAGTTATCTCCTTTATCCAAACTAACATTATTTACAGGTTTGGAGTGCCATCAGAAATAACGTGCGATAATGGGTCCCAATTTATAAGTGAGAGAACTCGAAAGTTCTGCGATGAACGTGGGATAAAACTCATTACATCGACCCCAAGATATCCACAATCCAACGGCTTGGCTGAATCTAGCAATAAGACCATTATTAATTCCATTCGAAAGAGGTTGAAAGCTGCAAAGGGTCGATGGGTCGAAGAGTTACCATCTGTTTTATGGGCAAATCGCACGACACCTAGAACCTCAACTGGACAAACTCCATTTTCCCTGGTATATGGATGTGAAGCAGTTCTTCCAATCGAATCACAAGTTCCTGTTGCTCGACATCGTACAATTGAACAAAACTCGATAGACTTGTGTTACGATATCGATGCTTTGGAAGAACTAAGGGAGAAAGCCTTTCAAAAAATGGCATCGCAGAAAGCCATGGTTGAACGTTACTTCAATAAAAAGGTGAAGATTAAGGTATTTTAAGTTGGAGATCATGTCCTACGACGTGTCTTTCCAAATACACAGGAATCGAACGCTGGAAAACTTTCCATCAAATGGGAAGGACCTTACATCATTACTAAGATCATTGGGAAAGGTGCTTATAAGATTTCAACCATCGAAGGTAATGAAATCCCACGGAGTTGGAATGCAACTCATCTAAAAAGGTACTACTTCTAAAACCCTTTTCATTTTCTTAACTATTATTCTATCGAACGATTACTGACTTAGGCATCGGAGCGCCGTTGGTCAAACCAACGGCCACCCCTTAGCCAATTTTATTCGCAGGTAACGCACGATTCTTGCAAGACATCGCACGATCTATGGCAAACATCGCCCGATAAAACAACATGCTCAAAACGCATAGAACTTAAAAGATGCATAAATTTCAAATCGCAGGAGCGCAAGTCAAAACGCAAGACGCACGATTAACAGAAACGTTTCTAAAAAAATTTCAAGTGCCTTGGACTCATGATAAACATCGCAAGTCAAAACGCACGATTAATTAAGGCCTTAAACACAGAATCAGCTAAAACGCACGATTATCTATTTACTAAAAGTACTTAGAACAAAAATAACAAGTACTGAGACATCGCACGATTGTAAAAATAGATAATTTCATTAAAAAGTACTTAAAGTACTATGATTACATCGATTGATAATTTAAACTTCAGGGGTGGCCTCTACGCCAGCACCCTCTTCTACACTAACTTCTACGATAGGAGGAGTAACTTCAGCAGCCTTGTCCACGATGCCAGATCCAGAGGCATCTTCATTTTTATCCTCCTCCTCGATCATCGTGACTTCAGCCTCTTTGCTCTTTTCAGCATCCTCCTCCTCCTCATCGGCATCCTTTGCATCATCAGCATCCAGGAGCTCATCAGATCCCATCGCATCACGGAAGGCCCCCAGCTCACCCTTAGCAGCCTCGATGGTGTACGTGCCACCAATGAATTGGTGTATTACGGCTGCACGGGCCACCATCCTGGATAACACCATCTCATCTTTGAGATCCTGGATCTCAGATGATGAGGCCTTCTCTCGATCTGCCATCTCCGTGCGCAACGCGGCAAGTTCCTCCTCTAGCTTGATGATACGATTGTTGGCCGCTGTCAGTCTTGCACGTTGGTCCGATCGAACGTGCTCAGCCTCATCCAACTTCGCCATCAGATCATCCGCCTCAACCCGTTTGGCCTCCAGATCAGCAGCCATCTTTGATGCCTTCTCCTTAGCCTTCTTAGCCTCGTTCACAGCAACCCTTTCGCTGGACATCTTCATCTTCATGTCCCTCTGAACGGTCTCCAATCTTTGGTGAAGACCGAGACACGCCTAGAAGGCCTACATAAACGTAAGATGGTTAGAACAGCACAATTAAAACATCGTAAGATAAAGTAAAACTTACCATGAAGGAGTATCCAACTGCACCAGCATCAAGCTCGCTGATCCGGCGCGTATCCATGTGAGCCTTCTGTGATGGAAGCAATTATTGTTCGATAGCAGGGAAAAGGTCATCCTGGTTGATGACATCACCATCGAGGAAGTTTGAAGGCAAGGATATGTTGATCGATGTCTCACCCTCCTTCCCCTTCGAAGACTTGACTGGAGCTCGCTTCTCCTTTGGCATCGAGGGAGACATCGTAGGAGGAGGAACGCTGTGGATTGGGGTTGCATCAACTACATCGTCCGCCTGTCGTGTGGCATCCTTCGATGAGATCGACGCACCCGAAGAAGACCTCGTCTTCTTGAGTTGTGGCTCCATGCCACTTACTCCCTTCTTCTTCTCCAAAGCTCTCTTGGCCGCCGCCATGTTGGCCAATTTCTTCGAAGGTTTCTTTTGGCCTAAAATAAGTAAGAAAACGCACGTTAGTATCGCACGATAAAATTAAGAAAACGTAAGAAGATAAAAATCATCGTACGATTTACCTTCCATCTCTTCTTCTTCACTCAACACTTGAACTTCAAGCTCTTCGTCGCTATCCTCCCTTGGACTTTTCCCCTTCGATTTGGCGTACGATCTTTCTTGAACACCGTACTCTAAGAAACGATTAACAGCCTCGGTGGATTCCTCGAAAGAAAACTCGATCTCTGCAAAAAGAAACACACGATAAGAAACTATACGATAAAATCGAACAAAGCAGAATACAAAAAACGACCTATACCTAGTGGGTTCCATTCTGGAGCCACCCATCCACCTTCCTCCAAAACGGACGAGGATCGTACGAATGCATATCGAGCCTTCCACCCTCGATCGAACGCTTGAGTACCATGTACTAACATGGCATCACCCCTACCCTTGGGATAAATCCCATACCTATCATAATCAGAGACCTTCACGGTATACGCCGTGAGAAGGTCATCGACGGTGAAAGGGGCTCTACCCCAGTTTTCAGTTACACGTTCGATAACGCTCACGACCCTCCAGAATTGGGGCATGAGCTGTCCAGGAGAGAGACTAAATCGTGTCATAAATGCACGAGATAGAGGACTGTAAGGCCAGGTGAATCCGATCTTAAAAGGGTATTCAAACAGGGCAAAGAAACCTGCCGGAGCATCGGCGGGTCTAACATCACCAGGTGATTTGATTACGGCCTCCTTAGGCATCCTAGCAAGTTTCCTAAGGTGGATTAGGTCGATTTCTCCCTGGATTGTACTCTTAACCTCCATGATTTCTCTAAAACAAAGACGATCTAAACTCCTATGTAATCTGTCGAAACGCAGCAAGTCGAAATTCCTAGGATTCTTCTCAGCCCTAACTTTCAAACGCATGAACTAAATTGAAATAAGGGAAAGAAAGGTACCTTATAGGCGAATTGGATCTAAATCTTCTTAAAGATTAGAAGGATTCGGTTGGAATTGAATTCGAAATTGGAAAAGATTTTGAGATAATTATGGATGAAATCTTACCTTTATATGAAATTAAACTCCTTCCCAAGAAATTGAGGTCGAATCGAGCATCGACACCTGTCCCATATAACCGTTGCATTGACAGCTAGCAAAATAACCAAGTTGTAACGCCGTTAACGTGAAAACCGGTTCATATTCGACGAATTAATCACGATAAAATTGATGTACTAACGATCTGATTTTACAGGTATAAGATTCAGAAAATCTATAACTTATTTTCTAAATCTTGGGGGCAAACTGTTTGGGTGAAATTTTATCATCGAACGATCGAACGATTAGAATCGTAAGATATCTTCCAGGATGATATTCCTGTATTAAGATAAGGTCCTGAAATAAAGATATAACTACCATCAAACAAAGACAAGTGGTCATCGAAGATAATCGTGCGATATCATCATATGATCGTACGATTAAACTAACAATATACATGTATAAGTTTGCTCTTATTGCAGGAAAGCTTATCCAAGATAACCACGAAGCACAGCCATCGTCCATCGAGCCTAAATCCGACCGTTTAAGCAAGATACGCTTCTCATTAAAAACTCAGACGTTACGATCGAGAATTCAGCTTCAGTTATGACCGTTGCATTTATAGCTCAATTATGGGATGACAGTTACGATCCAAGCAGCTATAAAAAGAGATTCAAGATCCTACACTCGGGACAACTGATTTCGAGAGAGAAATAGCAATATCAATATTATTCTCTGTATTTACGTTCGATAGTATTCATTTCCTTATTGTAATCGTACGATACAACTGTAACATCGAGGATATCACCCCTTATTGGTGATCAATAGTGCAACGTCGACTATCCTATTTAGTCGGCCGCAGGTTTTTTCCTCGATTCTGAGGTTTTTCCTGCGTCATCAATCTTTCTGTCAACTTACTTTCATTTATCGCACGTTTTATCGAACGAGAGTTCTTTCTTTTGACGATTCTGCCTCACGACATCTTACGATAATAACTTAAGTAAATTTTTACACAAACATACATGATGCAATACTTTATTTTGAACATCACATCCAATCCATTGTCACAAAGCTGACTCACACTGATCAAGTTGTGTTTCAGTCCATCCACATAGGACACTTGATTCATTCTTACTTCACCTTTAACAATCATCCCATATCCTTTTATTCTTCTTTTTTGATTCCCTCCAAAGGGAACAGAACTGCCTTCTTGCTTTATATAGGATGACAAGAGCTCTAGAGTGCCTGTCATGTGTCTCGAGCACCCTGAGTCAACTACCCAGATAGACACACGAGGCTTTTTCTGCAATCATGTGATAGAGGTTTTAGGTACCCATTTTGAAGTTGGGTCCTTTCTGATTAGCTTGTTTGAAGTATGCCAAGGCATCCTTTAGTTTGGTCTTACTTTTCTTTGGCTGGGAATTGCCAAAATGTCTCTTATACATCCCTGATCCATTTGATTTAGGATGTGTGACCAGACAGGAAGAATGATGTAGATGTTTTGACAATGTATGCATGAGATGAAAACAGTTACAGAAGTTGACTTTGCAACCATGTTTTTTGAATTCTTCATTAAAATTTTCAAAGAAGGGTACAGAGAAATAATTATTTGAGCCTTTTCTAGGATTAGGCTTCTCATTACAAGAATTCTATCCTATTCTAGACTCCTTTTTGAAATTGTTTTTATGCCTCTATTGATTAACCCCCTTCTTTGACTTTCCTGCATTCACTGTCACAGAGCTAGAAGTTAGTACGTGACCATTTCTCCTTTTGAATCTTGGAAAACCTTGGTTTCAAATTCAAGGAAGATTGCTCAATTAATGAGTCTTGTTGTTTCTTCTCTTTTTCCTTTCTTTGAATCTCTTTAGAAGACAAAATGGTTATGTTCATATTTTTAAAAGAGGGACAGATAGGTAGATCTATCTCTGGACTTGTTAAAACAACAGGAGGATTAATCAATTCTTGTTTTGTTGAAGTATGAACACAAATATCTGTTTCTATGACCTGAGAAGAACTTTCTTCAGAATCTGACAGAGACAAGAGTTTAGAGGTGTATGAGTCTTTGGAAATTGGTTCATTTGATAAAGATGTAGGCATAGAAACCTCTGAACAAGCTTCAGACTATGTGTCTGAGGGAAACTCATCTTCAGAGTCTGATGTGAGAAGATCTCTGTCGATTAGAACAGGTCCATCTGAGTTTTTGAGAAAGAGCTGGTCTACTCAAAGATTGTTCCCTACAGAGACTTTCAGAATTAGTTGTTTCAGGAAGATCAGAGTTATCAGAGATGCAGCTAGTTTTGAGTTTTGGAACAAATTTTGGAGCATCAGAAGATAGCTTTCTTTCCAGAGGTCTAACAAAGCAAACAAAAGCACAATTTTTCTATGTTTCTGGTTGTTCAAATCTAAAAGTTTCCATCTGACTTTGACTCATGAATTTTCTTTGAATTGGATTCTTCTTTTCAGAAGGTGAGAAAGAGTCAATGTAATCTTCAGAAGCAACATTTGTAAAAACCAAAGGGGTTGATGATTTTTGAACATTCATCAGTCTTTTTTTCTTAAAAATAGATTTAGAATCTGTGATGCTACTTCTGAGATTTTTTGCAGATTTAAAAATGTCTTTCATGGACTTGTTTGTTTAGAAGTCAGGTTTACTATCAAAATCTGAGAATCCTAGACCTCTTCTACCCATGTTAACTCTTATCTTTTTGTAGACATTCTGAGCATCTTGAAACTTTCTAATCTTTAGTTCTCTGTCGAGAATGTCTTGATGTAAAAACTCCCTTTCCTTTTGAAAAAATTCTTTTACAGAGACAGCATTACTCATTTCATGTTTAATCTTTCTTAATTCATTCACCTTGTCTTCTAAATCCTTATTGACTTTGAGAAGCTTTTCTTTAGAAGATTTCTCAAGGTTGACAAGGTTATTTTGAGCTTCTGTGAACATTTGAAAAAACCTTGTATTTTTCTCTGTGAGAAGTGGTACTTCTTTCTCATAGAAGGAAAGTTTCTTTTTAAGTTCTTTTCTTTCAGAATAAAACATATCAAAACTTTCACTTATTTCTTTGAAGAGATCAGATGATGTAAGGGATTGAATAGATACCTCAGAGGTGACAAAATTTGAAGCCTCTTCATCAACTTTTGCCATCCCACAGAAGATCTCATCCACTGTGTCAGATTCTTCCCGGGCAAAGAGACCTCTCTGTGCTTCATCCTCTGAGGATTCATCAGTGACCAAATCAGTGGTCTGGGCGACTAGAGATTTCTGAGTATAATACTCAGCTTTCCTTCTGAAGTATGCAACATCTCCGGGACCCTTCTGAGACATTTTGGGAGCTTTAGACCAACATTCTGCTGCAAAGTGGCCTGGCTTGCCACACTTGTATCATCCCTCTTTAGCTTCCTCCTTCTTCTGTCCATTACCTCTGTGAGTGTTCTTCTTTTCTTCTTCCCTCTTTACCTCATCATCTCTCTTGATACTCTCTTCTCTTCTACCATCTTCTCTGAAGTACCTTCTTTCATGTCCTTTATACTCTCTGCGATCACCTCCTCTTCTAAACTCTCTGGTCATAAGTGCCACAGCCTTGGCAAGTTCCTTCACTGAAATCTCCTCCTCTGAGCTCTCTTCACTCTCTGCCACTAGAACCTTCTTCTTTTTCTTCTTTCTTTATCTCTGCACCTTCTCCTACTACTAGAGCTAGAGGTCCTCCATAGCTTCTCTTCATCTGAATAACTTGGTTCTCCTGACTTTTTAAAGATCCAAACGCATCAGCCAGAGTCCATCCTTCTAGGTCTAGAGTAGTACTCATAGACATAGTAAGGTGAATCCACTCTAGTCCTAGGCTTCTCAGGAATACAGAGTTGTTATCCTCTGGAGACCTTACAATTCCATACCTCTTGCAGTTACTGATGACAGTGTTGAATCTAGAGTAAGTGTCAGACAAGGACTCCCTTTCAAGAGCTTTAAATGTATGATACTCATTTATACAAACTGCTCTGTTGTTCTTCAGAGTTTTCCTTCCCCCTTCAATTTGTCTTTCCAATTCTGCCCAGATGTCCTTTGACAGATAACAGTGATCTACACTCTTGAAGATATCATGGGGAACTGCCATAATTAGAAGTCTCTTGCATTTATGGCCTAGATCAACCATAATCTTGTCCTCTTCACTCCAGCTTGTGACTTCATTTGGCTCTAGATGCTCTGGAATCTCAGGAGTAGATTTAGTTGCAGGAACTCTCGGGATCAAATTCATTGGAACATACGGAGGGTTATACAGAAATTCACAAATTCTTGGATGAATTCCTTCTAGAAAGCTCACCATCCTCACCTTCCATTCAGGATACTCCTCTTTAACCAAGGTGGGAGGTTTGGATTGTGATCCAGTACTCATGAAGGCATTTGTAGTATTTGCCATTTTTGAATCAAAAAAACAGAGTAGAATATGAATCAAGAAGAAACTGTAAAGCTAACTGAACGAAGAACAACTGAATCAATACCAGAAACAAGAACAATTTGAAATAGAATTCAAATCCTGCTCTGATACCAATTGTTGGATCGATTAGTTCCAAACTGGTGTTGAATATGAAACAAACTTGTTCTAAAACAGAATAAATGCAGCGGAATGATTAAAGAAGAACAGTTTGAATAGCTTTACCAAGATGAAATGAAAATTAACACTGGAAATGCTCCAAGAATGTATTTGATTCATAATAGAGAAGATGAATACAAAATTGACATTGATTTCAATGGAACAGTGAATTTTCCAAGATAATCAACTTTAAAAGCAAATACTGGACTAGCTATTTATACTAGTTCTAAACCGACTTAGGGACACCTTTCCACGTGTACCAATCCCAGCCCTTGATTGAGAATCAAGATGTAACTAACTTCACGTGCTGATCATGTGACTGAGAAGGTGATTGAAACTAAGGCAAAGTCGGTCTTCACAGAGGTTGCATCCGCAGAGCCTCTGTCAACTCTCCCAGAGGCTCTGCGGTCTTGACCTTGAACACTTCATTGCTTTTTGAAGAACCTCTGTAGAGTTTTTCCATAGATCTCTAATAACATTTTTACATACTTTTTTTTACAGAACAAGGCAGGAGTCAACAACTTTAAAGTTCACATGTGCTGCATAGGCTAGGAAGAGTCGAATTGCTTCGAGCCTAGCCGCAGGAGCAAAAGTTTCATCATAGTTTATGCCCTCTTCCTGTTTGTAACCCTGAGCAACAAGTCAAGCCTTATTGCGGATAATAGTACCAACTTCATCAAGTTTGTTTCTGAAGATCCATTTGGATCCAATGATGGTACGTTATCGAGGTCTACGGACAAGAAGCCAGACATTGTTCCTGATAAATTCTGCTAGCTCTTCCTGCAAGGATAAGACCTAGGCAGGATCACGCATGGCATCATCTATCTCTTTAGGTTCGTTTTCAGAAATGAAATTAACATAAAGACAGACATTACCAGATTGACGTCGAGTTTTAAGACCAGAGGAAGGATTTCCAAGGACCTGATCAATAGGATGACTCTTGGTCCATCGAAGAGCAGGAGGTTGATACGCCTGTCCTGAATTAGAAGCTTCATTAAATGATGGATCAGGAAGAAGATTTGAGGGAGCAGGAGCAGATTCAGATAAGTTTTCACTACTTGTGGGTTGATCAGGTTCAGGTGTAACTTGAGTAATTGGGGTAGCGTGAATTACTGCAGGAACATGTGTTTGAGTAGGTGGGGAAGTTTCTTCAAAACCATCAGGCAGGTTTTGAGGAGTTGGATCAACAATGGGAATATCAAGGACTTGAAAGAAGGAGTCAGCCCACTGATTAATTTCTTCATTGTCGTGAGGGTGAGGGAAGGTAGGACCCGATTCATCAAAACGAACATGAATCGTTTCCTCTATGGTTTGTCTTCGTTTGTTGAACACACGGTAAGTTTTGGAAATAGAAGAATATCCAAGGAAATTTCCATCATCAGACTTGGAATCAAGTTTTCCCAGGTTATCTTTGTTGTCTAGGATGTAGCATACACAACCAAAGATATGGAAATGTTCGATGGATGGTTTTCTGTTACGAAACAGTTCATATGCCGTCTTTCTGAAGCGCTTGACTATCAGAGATCTGTTCTGGGTGTAGCATGCAGTGTTGACAGCTTCAGCCCAGAATTGAGTGACAAGGTTGGCTTCACTCAACATCGATCGTGCAGCTTCAATCAGGGTTCTGTTTCGTCTTTCAGCAACACCGTTTTGCCGAGGAGTTCTTACGGAAGAGAAGTTCTGGGAGATACCTTTCTCATCAAAGAAAGTTTCCAGGGTACTGTTTTGAACTCAGTACCGTGGTCACTCCTTATAAAGCGAATAGAAAGGTTGTTGAGCTTTTCCATTTTCCTGACAAACATGATGATTTCTTCAGGAGCATCACTCTTGGATCGAAGGAAGAATACGCAAGTGTATCTGGCACGACCCCTTTTTCAGCTCATTTCTTGGCACGTCGGGCTAACGAGCCCTTCTTCTTTCTATGCTCTTTCTTGGAGTGTCCCGACCCGTTGGTTGTTTGATCTTTTTGATGTAGCGGGTTCGGATAGTCCTCCGTCTTTGTCATATGTTCATGAGGGAGTAGTGGGCGGCTCGTGTTCTTCTTGTAGGCTTGAGAAGGATCCTCATAAGGCTCATCGAGATGGGTAACCGGCTCTCCATTGGGATTAAAGTAGATCCGTTTTTCTCCATACCCCAAGCTTGACACTTGATTGCGCATGTCGGTATTTACTTGGGTGGTGTGTAGAAAAGCCCTTCCGAGAATAATTGGGATCTCCGTATCCTTCGGAAGGTTAGCTATGATGAAGTCCGTGAAGTAGACAAAGTTTCCGATTCGAATCGGGACTCCTTCCGCTATCCCCAACGGTTTAGTCATGTATCCATTCACCCCTCGGTATTGGTAGTCCGTGGGTACAATCTTTTTGACTCCCATTTTCCTGCAAAAACCAACAGGCATCATGTTAAGAGCAGCACCAGTATCTATCAAAGCAAGACCTTCAAATTTAGAACAAGAAATAGGTAAACTGTAACTTCCCGGATCATGCTTGATAGGTGCAATGTAGGTGAGCTCATCTTCCTCCACTTTCTCTTTCTCCTTCTCTTTACCCTTATCTTTCTTTGGTATCACAAACTCCGCATATCCACCTTGCTTTCCCACTACAAAAATAACGACTTTTACCGAAGAAAAATGTCGTCGGCAAAAGTGTCGAAAGTGGTCGGTAAAAGCTCGAAATCCTTTGCCGGCGGACTTTTCCCTCGGCAAAAGTTTCCGTGAAAAGTTGGCCGCTACAAGTGTTTTTGCCGACGAATAATATGGGTCGTCGGTAAAGACACATTTGCCGGCGCAAAATACTCGTCGGTAAAAGCTGATGTTGTCGGCAAAAAACCCTTTCAAGTAATCGTAGAAAATATTTTTCCCGACGAGTAGATACTTTTGCCGGCGTAATTTTTTCTGTCGAGAAAAGTTTTCTTTGATTGGTTAAACATTTATCGGCTTAAAAATCCGTCGGCAAAGATCTTTTCAATTTTTAGGTAAAACCTTTTACCAAGGCAAAAACTTGTCGGCAAAAATCAAATTCGATGATTCTGATCAATTTTTTGCCAACATAAAAATTTGTCGGCAAAAGTTAATTGTATTTTTTTGTCAACCCTTTAGCGATGCTAAAACCCGACAGCATAAATTGTTGACCTTTATATTTAAACAATTATCGACGCAAAATGAAAAACAAATTAAACAATAAATTGACTAATTAATTAAAAAAACCATTACCAAAACATCTTTTAAACATAATCCAAAGCAAATGAAAAAAATCCAACACATAAACAATAGTAGCAGTACTAGTCAAGATTTTCAGCATCATTATCTTCCTCATCGACCAACACAAATGGTTGACTAGTATCTGGGTCGTCAAAGATAACCGGAGGTGGAGCCGGAACTCGTACCGTCGATAATAAATGTTCTGGGACAGTTAATCCGGGTACAAGGTCTTGCATCTGTTGAAACAATTTCTTCATCTCGTTCATCTCTTGCATTTGTTCCATCGAATACTTATGTTGGGCAGTCGTATATTCTTTGAGTTGCCTATGCTCCTTTACGATTCTGTCAATGTCTTCTTGTTGTTGTGTACTCGAGCTGGAAGTTGAAGTACGTGCTCGCTTTCCTCCAAATGCTTTGAGCCTAGGTAACGATCCGAATCCTTTCTTGTGACGTGACCGGGAGCCCAGAACATCAGAAACAATATTCATGTCAGCAGGAAATTGTGTAGCATCACCTTGATCAGACGTGACAACATGTGAACTCTCTGATGCTCGTCTTCGAACCATCTCTTGCTATATAAAACAAAAAGACATAAGACCCAATTTATTATAACTTAATATTGGATAAAAATGGCAACAATATGTGTGTATACATACATATATATATATATATGTGCGTGAGTTACCTTTGATTACCCTCCCAACAACATAAATGACCCTATCTACCTTGTTAATACCTAGTTTTATATACTTTATTGAATGCATATAGTGACATTGCAAATATGCTATGTTGAAATTATAGGAAAAATCACAAACCAATAAATATTTGGAAATATATACCGAAATATTCATACTCCCTTTGTTGTAATATAAACATTTGTATGGAAACAATGATAAAAAAAACTATATAAAGCAACAAAAAGGATTGAACAAAAAAAATTAACTTACATGTGCCTTCTCTGCTTCTTCACTTAACCATCCATCTTGCTTTCGGTGAAGTTTTTCAAATGTGTCTATCGTGCTTGGAGGTTGACCAGATTTTTCCTATTACATTGAAAAATACATTATAATAATCAAAATGCATACAATAAAATAAGATATAGATTTCATTTAAACAACTTACGATTTCATGAAAGTGTGATACAATAGATTTAGAGCCATGCCCTCCCAACATAGTCAATTTGGCTCTATTCGCCTTGTTTCGCTGAGATATAGCCTATTTAACGTGAACATGATAACATTATAAATAATTGCATGTTAAAAATTAGTGTAAATGATTATTGTTTTACCTGTTGTGACTCTGAAGACCAATGATCACATAACTTTACCCATACAATTGGATCCACGTTATTGTACGGATGTGCTTTTGCCGCTTCATTGTTCGTCTCTCCACCAACACCGCGCCAATGTAGTTTCATACCATACAACCACTCAGAATAATACCTCTGCATATTCCGATCCATCGAATCCTTGATAATGGCATCGTCATGCGGAAAAATGAATTTGTCCTATCATGAAAAGAAAAAAAATAAAAATCAAATTATGATTAGTTATAACTTACAATAAAAGCTAATAAGAAACTTACGGATAATTTTTGGTAAATAACTTCCACGCTTGGTTTTGGTACATCCTTCCAGAAAAAGTATTCAGGAGACACATTTTCTCGCACCAAACGAGCTGTGAAGTTGTTGAACCATTTCCCATACTTATCAATCGCTTTCCCGGTTATCGGATTAAACGGCACCTCTAGACGGGTAACCCCCGGTCCCCTCTTGGCTAGCTCTTTCTCAATAGCAGCACCATAATAATTTCCTCGAACATTTTTCTTACCTTTATTTGATCCTGAAGCTTGCATTCTGTATCTTCAAATTATAGTTAAAACATTATAATTAAGGCCAACATGTATATGTATATGTATGTCTATTTCATTCCTAAGGAGTTTTCTATGAAGCTTTGAATATAATTCTATGTATTTGCAGACATGGGATTTCTATTCTCAATCCTCTGCTAAGATAGTTTTTAGTATGATTTATAGATGCAAATTTGCCCAGTGGTCCTTTAAACTATTTAAACAACCCATTAATTGATCTCTTTAGCAAACTATAATGCATTGTATGAATTGTGTATGCATACAGCTTTCCACAGGATAAGGCATATCATCCATGGCACAAATAATCAACTTAAAATCAAATTAAAATGTCTTGCAATCATAAAATATAATTCATATACACAAACAGTTGACAGAAGGTGAAATATAAAGTCTTACTTGATTGATTACTGTCGCTCTATTTCTCGAACTCAACAGCAACCAATTTGTTAAACCCTTCTGTAATTCTCTGTATTTGTGAGAGATGAATAGAGGTTTCGAATCCTTGGGTTTTGTCATGTTTACAAGCAGCATATCCATCCTATTTAACTGATTCTTCCCCTTTTCTCGCTTACGATTATCAGTGTTTGAGATTATCCATGTTTCTCCAATTCGACGAGCTTG
The DNA here is from genome assembly GCA_030169165.1 of Centaurea solstitialis. Lineage (NCBI taxonomy): Eukaryota > Viridiplantae > Streptophyta > Magnoliopsida > Asterales > Asteraceae > Centaurea > Centaurea solstitialis. The sequence continues at coordinate 6,562,066 of CM058044.1, read as the reverse complement.
CAACAAATTAGGGCTCTTTTGGCTCCCACGTTGTATAGGGAAGTTATCCCCAAATTGGGACTTTTAATAAATAAATGGAAATAACTATTAGTCTATTATCCTATGAAATTAAATTATTAATTCTTAAGTTATGGATTTAAATTTTATATGTTCTATTAGATATTTTAATAAATACTTTAATATTATTTATTTTTTTCATTAGGTTTCCACATTTTGACATCAAACTAATCTTTCAATTATTTTTTTTATTTTAATTATATCAATAGTTATTTTAGCTAATAAACATAAATCTACTATAAATCGTTTTTTGAAATCTTAATGTTTTATAAACAAGATATTAACAAAAAGTAAGTATATATCAAGAAACAAGATATTTTCGAAATTGTATTTCACAAATATATATATATATATAAAAGGTGGTTCAAACAAGAATGATATCTATTTAAAATAACAGAAAAATTCAGATTAACAAGCATGTTCAATAACCAATTCTGATGAGTCGTATAGGGGACATATTGGATTACATTGAGTTATAGTAGGGTGTTTTGGTTATGTTGGCCATGTTGGTTGGTAATGTGTCATATTCGGTTCTATTGGTCGTATTGGACAATAACAACTCGTATCAGGTTAGGGTATTTGTAATTTTGGTTGATTTGGTTGCACCATTGAATCATATTGAGTTATAGCTGACATATTAGGCTCAAGATACCCTTTATTGTCAATTCATATACACATGAGTCGTATTTGGTCATATTAGGTTGTAATGGGTACAAATGAGTCGTATTTGGTCATATTAGGTTGTAATGGGTACAAATGGGTCGTATTTGGTCATATGGGGTTGTAATAGGTACAAATGGGTCGTATTTGGTCATATGGGGTTGTAATAGGTACAAATGAGTCGTATTTGGTCATATTAGGTTGTAATGGGTATAAATGGGTCGTATTTGGTCATATGGGGTTGTAATAGGTACAAATGAGTCGTATTTGGTCATATTAGGTTGTAATGGGTACAAATGGGTCATATTTGGTCATATGGGGTTGTAATGGGTACAAATGGGTCGTATTTGGTCATATGGGGTTGTAATAGGTACAAATGCGTCGTATTTGGTCATATTAGGTTGTAATGGGTACAAATGGGTCGTATTTGGTCATATGGGGTTGTAATAGGTACAAATGAGTCGTATTTGGTCATATTAGGTTGTAATGGGTACAAATGGGTCGTATTTGGTCATATGGGGTTGTAATGGGTACAAATGGGTCGTATTTGGTCATATGGGGTTGTAATAGGTACAAATGAGTCGTATTTGGTCATATTAGGTTGTAATGGGTACAAATGAGTCGTATTTGGTCATATTGGGTTGTAATGGCTATTAATGGATCGTATTTGGTCATATGGGGTTGTAATGGGTACAAATGGGTCGTATTTGGTCATATGGGGTTGTAATAGGTACAAATGCGTCGTATTTGGTCATATTAGGTTGTAATGGGTACAAATGGGTCGTATTTGGTCATATGGGGTTGTAATGGGTACAAATGGGTCGTATTTGGTCATATGGGGTTGTAATAGGTACAAATGAGTCGTATTTGGTCATATTAGGTTGTAATGGGTACAAATGGGTCGTGTCATATGGGGTTGTAATGGGTACAAATGGGTCGTATTTGGTCATATGGGGTTGTAATAGGTATAAATGAGTCGTATTTGGTCATCTTAGGTTGTAATGGGTACAAATGGGTACTAACGGGTCGCATTTGGTCATATTGGGTACAAATGGGTACTAACGAGTCGCATTTGGTCATATTGGGTTGTAATGGGTACAAATGGGTACTAACGAGTCGCATTTGGTCATATTGGGTTGTAATGGATACAAGTAGGTCGTATTTGGTCATATTGGGTTGTAATGGGTACATATGGGTCGTATTTGGTCATATTGGGTTGTAATGGGTCGTATTTTGTCATATTGGGTTGTAATGGGTACAAATTGGTCGTATTTGGTCACATTGGGTTGTAATGGGTAATAATGGATCGTATTTGATCATATTGGGTTGTGTAAAAAATATTTTCTTAGGCTGTGTTTAGCAAAAATAAGCTAGCTTATAAGCTACTAGTGTTGGATGGATTGAGCTAGCTTATTGAAACGCTAGTTGATTAGCGTTTTAAAAAGCTTTTAGTAGTTTTTTTCAATTATACTCTTATTAATGTTAATTATTATATCTCAAAATACCCTTTATTGTCAATTCATATACACATAAGCTAGTTTTTGTCAAACATAATTACTTATAAGCAAGCTTATTAGCTAGTACTAGTTTAAAAACTCTTTAGCATAATTATGAATGAGATCCAAATCAAAATGATTTTATATAATTAGCTAGATGTTTATATTTTTTTTTTGACAAATGTTTATAAATTTCATATGATTGATTGAAAGTAAATTAGTAACAAATTAAAATAGTTAGAAAATAAGAAGATACATTGAAATTTTATATAATTAAGTTTTTTTAATAGTATATAGCTTTGCTATCTATCTAGAAAAGGGATCATTGACTTTTTCAAATAATTAAAAAAACCGTTCAATTAATTTAAAAAAATAAAAGTCTAGTAAAATAATTTATAAAAAACAAAACAGGCACATTAGGATTAGAACCAAGATCAATTCATATAGAGCCAAAAATGTGAATGCATCAACCAACTAAGCTACATGGCAATTTGCTTATGCTAAAGAATTTTTATTTATATTAAGTTGTGTCATAGCTAGAAAAACAAAAACAAAATACTTTTACCGAAATTTAGTTAACATATCTTTCCACGTAAGAGCCTCCTTAAATTTAATTACGGTATTAAAATACTTTTACCGAAAAGTTTGAAAGTGGTTGGTAAAAATGTGAATAAAAAATATTAGTGAAAATTAAAATACAACTGCCGACGGATTTAGGAACTCCGCCGGTAAAGATGTAAGTGCATTTTATTAATAAATATAGAAATATTTTTGCCGATGGGTTTCGAAAATTCGTCGGCAAAATATAAGTGAAATTTTTTTTAATTACAATGGAATGACTTTTGCCGTGGAGTTACTGAAATTCGTAGGTAAAAGTATCACTTAAAATTTAAATTATACCTTTTGCCGGCGGTTTGAGAAAAATTATAACTTTTACCGACGGCTTATACGAAACTCGTCGGTAAAAACACACTTTTGCCGACGGCAATTTTCTTCGGGAAAAAGTTAAACTTTTCCCGGAGGATTTCACCTAAGTCGCCGGTAAAGGTGATTTTTACCGACGAACTTCCCAAATCCCCCGGTAAAAGTGTAGTTTCTTGTAGTGTCCGTCTTCCTCCTCATTATCGCTTGTAGAAATGGGTCCTTTAAGTCCTAGATGCTCGAACGAAATTGTGAACCCCTCCGAATCATAGTCCGTGGCATAATCAGGTTCACTACCGCTGTCGCTTTCCACGTACTTTTTCGTATAGATATCCGTCCACTTCTTCTTTGATGTTTCTCCGACCATCATGAGCATTGGATTCGCGTTCTCCACCTTCGGGTTGACTTGGGTTTGCGTTGGCAGCTCCCCTTGAGTCCTTTCACTTAGCAATTGCGAAACACGACCAACCTGCAATTCCAAATTCTGGATAATACTTTGATGGTTACGTAAGTACGAACTTACCTCATCATTGATCTTCTTTTGCGCATCCATGAATTGGATAGTCGGTCCTCGAGAGAAACGCGCGGCTCTCCATTCGTTCTTTGGGTTTGTTGGTTTGGTGCAAAGAATCCGGGAGGTCTCGGGATGAAATTACGATTGTTGTTCCACCTCCCTTGATAGTCGCCTCGGTTGAGGTAGTGTACCTCATCGGGTGTCATCACCGGACGATTCGGGCAATCTTTCGTTATGTGTGGTCCCTTGCACTCCTCGTATCCAACCTGCAAAGCATGAACAGATTTAATCAGTTCTTCAATTTTACGTTCAAACTTTACCTGTTGGTTTTTCATTGCGGCTAGTTCATCGGATGGGTCGAAGTCGGTTGAGATCTTTCCGGCCATTCTCGGGATTTGCCAGCGCTTGTCCGTCCTCCAATCTATATTGTGAATCAGCATGTCCTCGAGGAGATTGTACCCTTCCGTGGGTGTTTTGTACATGAATACACCTCCGGCAGATGAATCTAATGTAGCTCGTGAAGAATAACCAAGCCCACTATAGAAAGTTTGGACTTGCTCATTCTTACTCAATCCGTGACTCGGGCACGAATTTAGAAGGTGTTTGAAACGCTCCCATGCTTCGGATATTGTCTCCCCATCATCTTGTTGAAAGGATCGGATCTCGGCTCGTAACTTATCAATTTTGGATGGTGGAAAAAATCGGGAAAGGAACTTTGAGCGAAGTCCTTCCCAAGTGGTGATCGAACTTGGCTCCAACGATCGTAACCAAGCTCTGGCTTCTCCGGTGAGTGTAAGAGGAAAGACTCGAAGGCGAATTGCATCATCTCGGCCTTCCTCCATTTTGAATAGATCACATATGTCCACGAAGTTCTCCATGTGTACGATAGGATTGCTATCTTTTTTCCCGTCGAAAGTGAAGTCCTTGATCATGTGCAGGAACTTCCCCGGGATCTCCTTGTTTAGCTCCGGCTTCGTGATCGGATTGGTTGGTACGGTTGGAGCGGTTCTCCGGGCGGTCCACATCAGTGCTTCGTCCCCCATTTCAAAATTCAAAGCTCTCGGGCGAACTTTGTTGGCTTTTGATTTCTTTTTGTTTCTTTTTCTGAACTCTCTCTCCGGTTCCTCAAACGGCTCTAACAGTTCCGTCGTGACTGAAACCACAACAAACGGTTATGGGCAACTTGCGGGAAACAAAGAGATAAAAATAATTAACTAAAACTAGAAAGCTAAAAACTTGCAAGGGAAAGAATCCCCACAAGGATCGATTAACAAAACTAATAAAGACTAAAAATCTAACAACTACCGTTCCCCGGCAGCGGCGCCAAAAACTTGATGCGGTAATTATTGTATATAAAAAGCAAAACAAGTTTTAACCTCTAAAGCCTAGCCACTGTCTTACCACATTCACAGGCAAGCGTACCTGATCGTGAGTAATATAGTGTAGGAAAGTCCAGGTATCGTATCTACCACTAGGAACGGTCAAGTTATGTAGACTATTAATCTTAGCTAGTTTAATTAACCTAAAGCTATGGGGGGTTTTATGAAAATGGTTTAATTAATTAAAAGACAACTAAAATAACTAATTAACTAAGAAAGCAATAAAAAGATAATTTAAAACTATATGAATGAAAACAGTAGTACTTATCATGGTATAACGACTCCCCAAGTGGATGATTTAAACTGGCCAAAGGTCTGGTTATTTTGGTTATTGTAGGAATTTAAGTCTGGGACACCCTAGCATGTGATTATTGCGGTTATCAACTAGGTTGGTCTCCCTAGTCCCAATACATAAAGTGTTTGTCAGGCAATCTAGTATCAGCTACCCAATTCTATCTCTATTGCACGGTATTATAATATCTGGCTGCTCTTGGTCCGAGCTAACCACCTAACACAACTCTCCGGGTTTCCGAAGGGAAGGTCAAGAAAGGTTGATTAACCTATCGGAGTCTATCTATCTTGGTCAAACAGATACACCCAACCAACGAGTTCAAATAACCATACAATACGAATCAAATCGGAACCATAACATACATTCAATAAACCAAAGACAAACCAATAAACATTAAATCATAAAATGATCATCCACAAGGTTTATCAACCATAATAAGTACCACTAAAGAAAACTACTCACTAGACATCATAAAGTCAGCAATCAAAAGAGTAGAAATAGACATTATACCGACAGTACAACGACGGATGATCGGCACAATAACTCTCTCTTTCTCTCTCTACTAACTCCAGAGGACTCAACTGTTTTTTCACTCATATCTCAACAGAAGGAGGAGGCCAGTATTTAAAAGGAGAGGATCGGAGCCTGTTTCGCGATCGCCAAGCGGCTGGCTCGCGGCGTGAAACACTTAAATCAAACCCTAGATTTCCAACTTTTCGAACTTGGCGGCGCCAGACTTAAAACCTCGCGGACGCGAAATGGCTACTGGATTGACTTTATGCAATTTCCACGTTTTCTTGCCTTTTTTCGTACTTTTCCATTCCACGGCCTCCAAAACCTATAAAAGTAAGAATCAGTCCAAAGTGTGAGTAATTAGACCAGAAATGGGTGAGAAATGGGGTAAAATCAGACAATTAAGCATAACCAAAACATGTATAATTTTAGTGTTATCACTGATTTTTCAGCTTTGGTAGCATCAGGACACTTGCTCGCAATATAGTCATTTAATCCACAGTGATAGCATTTGCGATAAAGAAAGCGTTTTGTGGGGTCCAGGAAGTCTTTGAACTTCAGGTGAGCAGGACCAGCACCAAGTACACCCTTAGCATCAGACAGAGGAGGAATAGGTTTCTTCTCCTTAGCCTTCTGATTAAGGTCGACCTTCAGTCTCGGATTAGGATTTTGAGAGAAAGATTTTGTTCCTGAGAATGATGGTCTGCCGCCTAAAACTTTATTATTCTTTGGCTTGGGGTTCTTGGTCTTTGAAGGTGATACAGTTTTGGATTTTTCCTTAACTGTCTTCTTTTTGCTCTTAGGAGCACCTTCAGTGTGAGAGTTAGAAGAAGAAAGGATGTTTTCAGATGCATTAGGATCAGGGATAGAAGAAACGAACATTCCAAATTTTAGCATGAAACGATCAGGTCTGGGACATCCACGAGTGAATCCAAGACCCTTTTTGTTTTTAACATTTCTCCCTGAGGCTAATATTTCATCAACATTTTCAGAAGCGTCACTCTATCCTTTGATGGTGACTTTTTCAGCGTTTAACTCAGCCAAGGCTCTCTCTCTTTAGCAGCAAGAGCCTTTTCTCTTTCAATGCAAAGAGTCTGATTTACTGAGACCTGATCTTTATAGTTTTCTTCCAGAATGGTAAGTTGTTTTATCTTTTCATGACACTCTTTAAGCTGATCACGAAGATCAATGTTCATTTTTTCAGCAGAGGTCTTATCATTCAGGGCTTTGTAGAGATCAATGCTCAGTAAGTCTAGTTGAATCAGACTTTCAAGAGGGACATAAGTAGAAGGTACCTGACTGGAAGATTCAGTCGCAGAGGTGGAAGCTTCAGGAGCTTTAGCAGGAGCCTCTTCAGGGACCTCTTCTATCTTAGCCATCAGGGCTAAGGTAGGTTCCTCAGTAATGGCCATCAGTGCCACTTGAGTGTCTTCCTCATCAGATGACTCATCAGAAGAGACATCATCCCAATCGCAGTCTTTAGCAATAAGACCTTTACCCTTACGTTGAGATTTCATCTTCTTGTATTTGTCTTTCAGCCGTTGGTATTTGGGATTCTTGGATGAAGAGTTAGTAGAAGAATGAGCGAACTGATTTTTCTTGTACCTGCAATCATTAGCAAAGTGTCCTATGCCCTGAAAATTGTAGCAGGTAGCAGTAGCCTTATCAACAGATTCTGATTTAGGCTTGTCAGTTAAGGTGTTCTTTGGAAGTTTCCCTTTTTGGCAAACTTTTTAAAGGTACGAGTTAAGAAAGCGAGAAATTCATTAAAATTAGGATCTGATTCCGATATGTCAGAATCAGAAGATTCTAATTCAGTAATAGTTATTGAAGAAGAAGGAGCAAAGACGGGAGGAACTGAATCAGAAACCAAGGCAAGAAAAGTGCTCTTGGGATCTTTAGTATCTCTTATGAGATTATTTTTCAGTTTCTTCTGTTTCTCATGGTTCAGAAGAATACCGTACAACTCACTTAGTGTGAGTGTCTTTATGTCTTTGGACATAGTTAAGCAGGTGGTGTAAATTTCCCAATGTTCAGGAAGAGCTTCCATGAACTTGGTAATCACCTCAAAGTTAGAGTAGACAGTATCGATAGTCTTCTGTTCCATCAGGAGACAGTTGAACTCTGATGCGTCTGGGAGAGAGTCTCATCCTTCTGATGGATGAAACTTTCGTACTGACGAACCAAGAATATATTTCTTGATTCCATGAGGACTGCAGTGCCCTCATATTGAACATAGAGAGTGTTCCATATTTCTTTAGCAGATCTGAGATGACATACAGAGTGGAATACGTCATCAGGGAGTGACATGGCAATGAGAGACCTAGCCTTAGTGTCAATACTGACAAGGCGTCTGTCTTCATCATTCCAATTAGTCATTGGCTTCTCCAGTTCTCTTGCGGGTATACCAGGTTGGCCATTAGCAGCAAGAACAACAATGACTGTTTGGGCGGGAACATGTGGTCTACGTTCCAGGAAGTAGGGAATTTGGGGATCAGCACCGGATAGAAAAAGTTCCATCCTGGTTTTCCAAAGAGCAAAGTTGTCTTTGTTAAACCTTGGTGGTTTTCCAGTAGAGCCAGTATCAAAGTAGTTATCCTTAGCTTGAAGAGCCAAGGATTAGAGAGAAGGATCACAAGATTTTTCTTAGAAGAAAAGAGAGCTTGAATCTGCTCTGATACCACTTGTTGGTCCCAAAGAGTGACCTTCAAGTAAGGATTAGTGTATGGATTATAGAAGGGGGGGGGGGGTTGAATATAATCACACCAAATTTCATTTTTAAATTCTATGTTTATTATCACTTCGAATTTACAGATTGTTGCGGAATAGAAAAGACTAAGTCTAAACTAAACAATGTAAGCTTTCTTTCACTATGCACTAAGTAAGAAGATTAAAAAAAGATAAGAAAGTGAGGGATAAAGAAAGAAAGGAGTAGGGTAGAAATATGGATGAAGAAGAGGTGTCGAGAACATCTTCTTCACGTCCATTTATACCCATTGCACTAAATGCATGCAGACCTACTATTGTGTACGTGTCACACTTTTAGAGGTCCTTTGTACTATTTACTATAAACAATCTCTTTTACATGTTGTGCAAAAGGGTGCTTATATAAACAGTTGCCTTGAGGTCTGATAAGTATAGAGGGAACAGTAAAGTGACTGTCCTTGTGTACTTTTTGTGTCAGTAAAGGCGTGTAATCCTTTTGTGCATTAGACTAAGACATTATACTAATCCTTCAAGATCAGGATACTGATCAGTGAGGAAAGCCCTGATACTGATGAAGATCAGGGGTCACTGTATCCTGATGGTTCTTTAGGATGTCATACCAATGTGAGCAACCTGCTATCACTGACTTCCGTCTTCAGATCACGAGCATGCTGTTCCTGTCACCAGTTATTTCTTCGACGTTGCTGATGGTTCTTTGAGTATGATCTAAATGTCTTCAGGAGGTCTTTACTTCGATGGTCAGGCTCAGTAGTCTTTAGTATAAACTCTTTCAACTCCTGATCCTGATCTTGATGATTTTAAATTACATGTTACAACTTAAACAACAAGGAATAACACTGAACAATCTCAGTGATAATTCCTCAAGCTGTAATAAAAGCAAATACCTATTTCACTAAGTAAAGTATATGATCTTTATCATTTCATCAGGTCTTAGTTGAGCTGGATCAACAATATCACTAAAATTCAAAGTTTATATATAGTTTTAAGTTACGATGTTACAAGTTCCAATAACCCGAACCTCCCGCTCCCAAACTATCGTAATACCTTGGATTGTAATTGTTTGGGTTGTAGTATGAAGCGTAATATGTAGTTGTCTCTGGATTGTATTCATTAAGAAAAATATATTTTTTTTCAGTCGTTCAACCGTCGTGCTATTGTTTAGGCAGTCGGTATCCACCACTTCATCTTCATCGTCGTCGTACCATGAGACTGAACTAGTATCAAAGGCATCGGTATCGGTTAGCGGCAGACTTAGTCCTAATTCCTTTTCATTTTCGGCTAAGTTATCTTCAATACCGTCTAGATCCTTTGTCAGGTCTGTTTGATGTTGAATTCTATCTTCTTCATCCAAAAAATCCTTCAGATAGATGCAACACTCTACCGATTACGCGGTTAATCTTGATCGACACTCCGATACGATCCTGCCGCTAAGAGAAAAGGCAGACTCCGAAGCTACGGTACTAGCTTGGATTGCTAGTATATCAAGTGCAATAGTTGACAAAATCGGGATAGGTTGTTTATTTTTCTACCAACCTAATAAATATATTGCTTCAACATCTGTGACCGGTGTGGCAGATGCCTCTATAAAATTGGTACACGTGTATTGATTAAATTCACTCGTAGTATCCCCATCAAATCTAGCTTTTTTAACGGTTTCCATGGCAACCTTTTGCATTAAAGTTGACATTAAGTCGGTTCGATAATGCTCATGGCTAGAACTCGGTGGATACATTTGAGTTGTATGGGTTTGTTGGCTTCCTCCCCCATAATTAACTCTATAAATCTCAAATAATTGATGAAAATCATTATTAAATTGGAGTATGCGATTACTTGAAAAAGATTAGCTTGATTATGAATCCAAACCAAACGCCAAAGATATTGTTGTTATCATAACTTCGACACCGGTAACATTTAACTATGGGTTTAATATCGTGGCACAAAGAAAAGTGAAAGGGATCTCTTTAAAATATTTTAACATTTTTCGTTTCATTGGTGCTACCACGTTGTGAAAGTTGTAATCGTTTTCGTATTGAGCAATTGAAAATTATAATTAACTAGTTTAAACATAAGATAAACTCATCACTAACTCACATAACACTACCGTTCTTCCTCTCTTATAAACACACTATTCCATAAAATAAACTTGAGAGAGACGATGCAGAGAGATGAGATCGGTTCTCTTATTCGCACGCTTCTCACCATAACAGGCCGAACCTTAAGAAGTATAAGGACTGAAAATGGAAATTTGTTAAACCACGAGGGACCATTTTGTAAAGAAAGGGTTTGATTCCTATTTCTTCTTCTTCTTCTTCACTGCAACCGATCTCCATTGTTGAAGTGAACAACAACAACAACACTCTCCACTGTCTCAACAACCACCATCTCCGCCATCGTCCTCCTCCCGGCAACTGCAACAATGGAGCCTGACGTCAGCATCGATACAAGCTCCATCATCCGGATCGCCGTCCTCCCGATCGGAACAATCCACCTCCACCTCTTCCGCAAGTACGCCGGGATGCTCTCACGCCACCACAAGATCGAACTCTCATCCATCACTTCTTTCTACACCGAGCACCAGAAGTCTCCTTTCTCTCAACAGCCGTGGGATTCCGGCAGCCTCAAGTTCAAGTTCATCGTAGGCGGATCGCCGCCGAGTCCTTGGGAGGATTTCCAATCCAACCGGAAGATTCACGGCGTTATCGGAATCTGTCACTGTCCGTCTTCGCCTGATCTCGGTAGTGTTGTTCAGCAATTCGCTACAGCCTGTAAAGGATACTCTTCTTCTCTTGTTCAACGCTGTTTTGCGTTTTCCCCTGGAGATACACAGGTTGTTTGCCCTAATTCCTTTCTAGTTACTTGATTTATCTGATTTGAGTATTGGATTTATAATGCTTTTGATGTTCTCATAGTTTAGGGTAAATCAACTGGGGACATGTTAATATAGGAATTGTTTTATAGTTCCAAAAGCCATCAACTTCATTAGAAAAGACCAGTATGGGTGCTGGAGTGACTTCACCGTTTGTACGCT